>PVKC010003879.1:0-37353 GCA_004027635.1 Crocidura indochinensis
TCTGAACACTAAGTGATAAAGCAATACATCTAGAAATTTAAAAATAATGTATTGTCTATTTTAAAAGTGTTTATTTTAAAAATAAAGATCAAAGAGTTCTTTTACTTTCCACTCTGGATCCCAAATCATGATGTTAAGAGTAGGGTAGAGTGTATTTAGTATAGATCTCAATATCAGGAGCCCATGTAAAAAGATAAGACTAAAAGAATATATTTGAAGCTAAGTAATACTTGTCAAACCTCAAAAAACCATTAAGTTCATAAAATATTACTTTTATTTTAAAAAGAATTTACTGGCAGATGCTGGCCATATGGACTTAAATTAGGATTTTATGGCACTGGAGAGTTGGTACAGCAGATTAAGAATTTACCTTGTATGCAGTCAACCTGGGTTTAATCCCTGGAACCATATATGGATCCCCTGAGTATGACCAGGAGTGATCTCTTAGCACATCTAGATGTAGTCAACGTCCAAAACAAAATACCACCCCATAAATTCAGATTTTGCTGCTTAATAGTTGGGTAAGGTTTATCATTGCATCTCAGAGAAATGAATGATACAATCAATTAGTGAAAGAACGCTTTACTTTTAAGAAAATGTGCACAATTTTAACAGCAAAAGAAAAATATCTACTTTTAAGTGTGTCAGTAGAACTAAAAGAAGGTATACAAAGTAGAAAAGTGACTTTATACAAAAACTATATACATAAATAGATGTGTATACATAGAAATGGTTGTTGATCTTGGGTGGTGGCTCCAAGGTGTTGAAGGCAGTAAAGCAGTCTCATGCAGGACACTTGCAATATGAATTTTAATATAATAAATATATATTTTCTTATATGCAGACATATATAAAATACCTGTGCTAGAAAGCACAGACATGTATATATGTATACATGCATGTATATATGTATAATGCATATAATGTACATTTTATGAGGGGAATAATCTAGCCTACCCACTGGTGAGAAAAGCTAGAGGAGCATGTGACCAGATTCCAACTCCATAGACAACAAAGCACCAGGAACAATAAAAAAAAAGGAAGTCATTTGTATCAACAAAGACTAACAAACTTCAGGAAGATTTCTCAAGTATGTCGTATTTTTTGTCAGCTTGAAGAAGACTTTAAAACAATAATCCTGTCAATGTTCAATAATCTGAAAAAGATATTTGAGCAGATGGTAAACTTGAAGAGACATAATGGGAAAAAATAAAGAACTTATCAATATGAAGAGAGAGATTAGAGCTCAAAATGTGGCAAAGAACAAAATCAGGATTCATTGTGGTTACAATGAGAACCAAAGGCAATGAGATTTTTTAAAGCAGCAATAGAGAAGCAAAACCTCACATATTAGGCCAGAGAAAAAGTAGAGCAAGGAGGGTACTTGTATGTAGCCAACCTGGCTTAAGTCCCTGGTACTGCATATGGTTCCCACAGTCATAAGAAAGCCCTGAACATGGCAAGGTTAAAAAAATAAAAACATCAAATATAGAAATTATAATTTACAAAGAAGAAAAAATTGAAAGATATACAGCCAATTTTTCTAATGAAAATCCAAGCAAGAAAAAAAGTGAATGACAGGTACAAAGGATAGAATAAAAAGTACCTACAGCCAAGAATCCTCTATCAAGCTAGGTTCTTAGCATCTGAGGATATATGTAGCATCTAACCAGCTATGAAGGGGATACTGACTAACTTCAGATAAAAATAGATAAAAAAAATGAATAAAGAAATTGTAATGTATATATGCAAACATATTGGAATACTATACAAGAAACTATAGAAGCATATGATTTTCTGCAACTTGGATAGAAATGAGGGTATTATGCTAAAAAAGGTAAACCAGAAGGAAAAGGAAAAATACATGGTGATTTGTGGCATACAGAGATAAACATCTGTAGTATACAAAATGTTTTGTTAAGAAACAAAAAAGAGAATAAAAGATACCTAATGATAACAAATCCTTGGCTTTGAACTTCAGAACTGAGATTACCAAACAAGAAAAGGAGGAGGGGTAAATAAAGGGCTGGGATAGAAGTAAATAAATTCAATGATAAGCGGGTATAGAGCACTTTGGTTGTGATGAGGGGTGGTAACTGGTACACCAAAATCATTGACATTAACACAATTGCATAATCTAAAGTAAGTGTGATACCAGGAGCATGGCCGGGCGGTGGCGCTGCAGGTAAGGTACCTGCCTTACCGCGCTAGCCTTAGATGGACCACGGTTCGATCCCCCGGTTGCCCCCGTGCCTGCCAGGAGCGACTTCTGAGCGCATAGCCAGGAGTAACCCCTGAGCGTCACTGGGTGAGACCCAAAAACCAAAAAAAAAAAAAAAAAAAACCCACAATTGCAAATATATTACCTAAACTAAGCTATAATAATAAACTTTAAAATAAATATTAATGCTCCTATATTTTATTTTTTAATTCGCTTATATATGTATATTTAGTTTCTCCTGACCTTTGACTTGTTTTTTGATTTCTTAGTAAAATATCTATTATTTTGAAATGCTAGCTAGATTATTAGGGATTGATTTTTCATATTATGAATGAATTAAGAATTGATTTTTTATATTCTGTATTCTTTTAAAAATTATCAACTTATGAAAATAGAAACATTTCTTTGCAATTTCAAAATAAGATCCATGAATATTAAAAAAATCAAAAAGTAAATTTGATTATGCTATGAGTTTATCTTTAATTTAAACCTTATTCAAGACAAAGTCTAGTTGTTGTGGATTGAACCCAGGACCTCCGATGCAAGACAAGTTACATCCGGGGCCCAATAATAAAGTCAAGATTCACAGAGATTCTCTATCACATATTTAAGTTTGAAGAACTTTAAATCTTTGAAAAGTGACAAAGGAAACTGACACATCTATGAAATAGGACATTAATCTCCTGCCTTGGCTTTCAAAGCACAGTAAAAAGGAACATTTTCAAATAGTGAGCTGTCCATTTTATTTATTGATCTTCAGCTAGAAATAAGTCTGCAGTAAAATGTTCTCTCCATATCTTTCTCACTGTATGAAAACAGGGCTACTGATCAATTGATTTACCATCACAATTGATTAGGTACTTTCCGTACTATCTCTATTGTGAC
The DNA here is from genome assembly GCA_004027635.1 of Crocidura indochinensis. NCBI lineage: Eukaryota > Metazoa > Chordata > Mammalia > Eulipotyphla > Soricidae > Crocidura > Crocidura indochinensis. The sequence continues at coordinate 3,107 of PVKC010003879.1, forward strand.
ACAAGACATGCAGTCATATAGATCTTTCATTAGGAAAGTCATTGAAAAGCTAAGCTTCATTGCATGCTTAAATGGTTTGTAGCCCACTCATTAAGCCATTAACCAACCATTAATATTGCTTGACCTCAAACCTTATAGATAAAAAAACTTATTGCCATTTTATCTTTTCAGTGCACCTTCACAAAGTCAACAAGTACATGGTTTTGTTATAATATAACTTAAATATTAAGAAACATGCCAGGAGTTCCTGATCTAGGCTATTATATGAATTTATTTGTTTATTCTTTTAGCTGAATACACTAAAGCATGGAGTGGGAGACCAACATAGAGAAATGATGTAAAATTGCCTTTTCTCCCATAAGTTTAATTTGTTTTTATTATTTTCCACTACTATCAACAACGCTCATTTTAATAAGAATTTTTTAACATTCTTAACTATAGCAGTAAACCAAGGAAATAAAAGATTTTTAAGGTGAAATTATCATCTTAAGATTATTAAGAAAATCTTTGTACTCAAACCTCATTTGATTTTTTTATAATAATATCTTTATTTAAGAAGCATGATTACAAATATATTTGGAGTTGGGTTTCAGTAATAAAAAAGAACATGCCCCTCGTCAGTGCAACCTTCCCACTACTAGTGCTTCTCCCATCCTTCTTCTCCCTCACCTCTGCCTGTATTTGAGACAGGTACTATATTCCTCTCACTAGCTACCCTTGTCATGATAGTTATTAGAGTCGTTATTTCTTTAACTGCACTCACCACTCTTTGTGGTAAGCTTCATATCGTGGGCTGGTCCTTCCAGCCCTCATCTCTACTATCATGGGCTGGTCCTTCCAGCTCTCATCTCTACTGTCTCTGGGGATTATTATAATACTGTCTTTTATTTCTCTTAAATCCCACAGGTGAATGACTATTCTGTGTCTCTCTCTCCCTATGACATATTTCAATCAGCATAATAGTTTTCATGCCAATCCATATATAGAAAACTTTCATGATTTTATTTCTCCTGACAGTTGGCATAGTATTCCATTGTGTTGCTATACCACAGTTTCTTTAGTCACTCATCTGTTATCAGACATCTGACTTGTTTCCAGATTCTGGCTATTATAAATAGTGCTGCAATGAATATAGGTATGCAGAAAGCATTTTTGCATTGTGTTTTTGTGTTCCTAGGGTATATCCCTAGGAGTGTCAAACCTGATTTGTAAATAATCAAGTATATTTACAATTTGCAGTTCTCTGTTGGTATGTTCTCCTGAAACAAATGTAAAGAAATATCAAGGGCCAAGTGTACTGTTTGCCTTATACAGAAACAAACAAACAAACTCCAGCCTGATGACCCACTGGATCAATTATAATGAACATGTAACTTTTTTTGTGTATGACTTTTATCAGATTTTTTTGGGGGGTCACACCTGTGACACTCAAATTTTACCCCTGGCTTTAAACTCAGAAATTACTGCTGGTGGTACTCAGAAGACCATATATGTTGCTGAGAATTGAACCCAGGTCAACTGAAAATAAGACAAACCCTACCTTCTGTAGTATAGCTCTGCCCTTTCCTACTTATCATTTTGTTGGGTATATTTCTCCACAGAAAAAATCAAACACAGTAAGAAATCAGCCATTTAACTCTAAAAGGAAAAATAATTTTTTAAGATTTGAACAAAAACAATTTAAATTTAATGACCTATGTGTAAGAAGGAATGTGAACAGAGAAGTGAAATTGCAGAGGCTACAAATTCAGTTTCCAATTAATACAAAAAGCCTATTACAAAACTATAGCAGTGAATGAAGGGTAGATAAAGTAAATGTAAATGACTTTTATCAATGCATTTACAAAGAGAAAGAAAGTTATATGTATGTATAGTAACTATTCTGAAGTATCACCAATAACCAGTTTGCTTAAATCAGGCCTGAATTCTGTTGTATTTTTCAGTTTCTAGCCATTTAAAACCTTTAACATTTCTTGGGCCAGAAATTAAGTAATAGGTCATGTGACTTATCACTGATGAATGAGAATTAGGTACATTTAATATCATTACTTCCATAAAATTCATGTGTGCAGTATACAAAATAACTTATAAACCGATAATCAACTTAAGGGGCCAACCTTGGAAGACCTAACGCGTCTGGTTGTACTTTGCATTTATTAAAATCATTTATAACAGCTCAGCCTTCCTCCATGACCAGTCAGAGGAGCCTGAGCTGGTCTCTTACAGGCAGGTGAAGGAGCTAAACTGGGAGTTAGTGCCTTGGGCCATACCTTTCTGTGGCATTTTAATTATTTTTCAATAAGTAGCGAGGACAATGATACATATCTAAAGAATCATGCAAATATCCCCTTGCTGAAAATATGTTTTATACCCCAAGGCACTGGAGAGGGTGGAATTGAACTTTGGAGGACTTAGGAACAATTGCACAGTAGCATTGAAAGAAGAGGCATGCAGGGATATAGAGCAGTTCAAGTGTGTTTCACTTGCCCTTTCTTCTCCCTATTCCTATAGAAATCTTCTGCCCCTCATCCAGAAGAGCTATTCTGTTTTGGGGACAAACAACAGAAAACAAGGTGATTGTATTATTTCATTAATAAAGGCTAGATTAACCAAAAAGCAAAGGTTCTGACCTGCAGACGATCCTGCCCCTTTCCACTGTTCTTTAAAGAATGATCACTCAGCAGTAGGTACAGGAATGGGTTGGCAAGTTAGAGAGAAAACAATCTATGAAGTGATAAAGGTCATATTATTTTCTTCTAGAACAATAGAGCATTTACATTACTCATTACTCAGATGATGCCACATGACACTGTACTTTTTGTTTGTTTTGTTTTAGGGGGGAGATTTTTTGTTTGGTTACACCTGGCCACACTCAGGGGTTACTCCTGGCCCCGTGGCTCTGCACTAGGAAATTGTTCCTGACAGGCTTGAGGGACCATATGGAATGCCAGGAATCAAACCCGGGTCTGTCCTGGATCAGCCACCTGCAAGGCAAAGGCCCTACCATTGTGCTTTCACTTTGACTCCATGACACTAAGTTCTGCTTCAGGGTTTTCTAGAGTCATTCGAGACCAGAAGCCATTTAAATACTATTTTTCTCTTGTAATGGTGGAGACTCACAGTGGTTTGTAGGAGAAGGGGCTTAAAGAAGATATGTTGAAGAAATCTCAGCACATACTAGAAGACACTGAATGCTCTAGAATATAATTAATGGGCCAAGTTTGGCACAAGGTCATTGTTACTTATGGAAGCTATAAGCAATGGGTTACCAACCAACCTTGACACACGCATCCCCAGACTCAGTGTGCTTATGATGTATACATTGTCAAGAGATTCATTGCCTGCATTTTCAGAAGCAAACTTTGGTCATCTGGCAGCCCTCAAAATGTGCAGTTAAGGAGTGCCCTTGGAATACTGATTTGACTTTGCAATTAAGAGACATGAATAGATATTTTCAAGATTAGTCTGACGTGACCATGCAAGGCATGCTTGATCAGAGTAACTTTATAGCTCCCCCAAGGCTGTCTCTAGATGTTAATGGGGTATTGACACAGATCTGACTTGAGTCTCTTTTGTTGCGTGACATTAGAATGTGTCTTTCATCATCCTACAGGCCAAAGCTCTTGGGTTTAGGCCTGGCATTTGGGGGTTAGAGTCTGGAACATAGAATTTCTTATGAACCTTCCCATAACCAAATGTGTCTTCTGTCAGCTGGAAGTGCCTAAAATAAGAAAAGTGAAAGTGAACCCCCTTTATCTCTCATTCTCTCTTTCACCTATCTGTCATCCATCTATCTGCCATGTCTGTCTCTCACCCACCCTCTCAACTTCAGCCTCTTTTTTCCCCCTCAGATATATAACATATTGCAATTTTAGGTAACAATTTGATTTAAATAGTTCTCATTGATTCAAATAAGACCAAAAAATGCTGACAAAACTTCCCTTTTTGTTTATGTAAGTTGAGAAGTTTTAATTAAATGCAGAAATATTTTTCTTTCAGGTGTCTATACTAGGAGTAAGAAGATAAAAAAGAGAGATTTTGTCTATTCCTGAGAAATTTAGTTACCTAATTCATCATTTTTAATATCATATTTTCTAAACAGTGTCTGCAATTAGAAAGACTGTATAATTTACTATATAATAAAATATTTCTGTTTCTGAGAAGATTATTTTCAAGAGAATGCAGTTATTATGAAATCATGTGATATAAAACAGGATCTCTTCATGCTAAAGTTGTATTAATATTTAATTTAGGGGAAAGTATTTCATCATGATAAATGAAGGACTGTATGGAAGAAATGATGCCATTTTGTGGCAGAAATAATATAGTCACAGGCTGTTAAAATACAAGCCATATATTCCATTTCACAGCTAAAGTCCAGAGATGTCAAGATATATTAGAATTTGAATTGATGTTTTCTAAATTTCTGAAACTAGATATAGTAATTAGGGTTTTGCCAATATAATTGTGATTATTAGGGGATACAGGGAAAATGTTTAGTGGATATGTAAAGACAATTTGTTAGAAAAAAATCCAGTTTCTGATAAAGCAAAGAAATAAGAAGTGAGAAAAATACAGGGCATACTATAGCGGAGTGTGACAAGGGTATGATTTTAATCAAAATCAGGTCTGTGGTCAACAAGGACAAGTTCTAAGAACAAGGTAACTCTGATGAAAACTTGTGTCAGAGTAATTGCAGAGTAAATTAAAATGTGATGGCTAAATTAACAGTAGTTATTAACCTTCACAGCAGATATGCCTGTGAGGGTATGACATAGTCACTGAATGCAGACAGAAATGGTCCAACTCCATGGATTTATAACTGCAGACATATTGTTAGAGCCTTCTTAAACACAACTTTAAGAACCATAAATTTTTTAGTTAAGAAACTGTTTCATAAATTAAATATTGGAAAATCTCCAAAAGAATTTACAAAATGTAGTGTTACAGCTCTTTTAGAATTTGCCTAACAGGCTTTTCAGTTGCTACAGAGAGTCCCCCCAAAATGTACAGATTGTACAAAATACAGATTATACACAATAGATATACATTCCACAGAAAGAAGCGAATCCAACAGTTAGTTGTCTGTGAGGGATACGAGAATCTCATGTGTCATTCCTTCCTCCTCAGAAATTATCTGAAATTCGCATTTAGTTTCATAATTTTTTTATCTTTTTATTTATGAAATGTTCTTATTTAAATACTAATAATTTTGAGAGATATATTTATTTCTTGTGCATTTATATTGACAGGAGATTTTATTGTTGAAAAAGCTAAGTCTATTTTCAGAGCGGTATAATATTCATTGGTAAATTTAGCAGGCAGGCAGATTGAGGTGCCCTGGTAAATTATGTTAGGGAAAACTGTCTGAAGACTGAACCAGTCTAAAATCATGAGCCTTTAGGATAAAGGACTGATCACAAGAGCCTGAAAAACCATTCAGTTTAATATTCTGGGGCTGAGTGATAGCACATTGGTAGAGCGTTTGCCTTGCATGCTTATCAACCTGGGAAGGCCCAGGTTCGATTCCTAGCTTCACATAGGGTACTGGGAACCTTCCCGGAGCGATTTCTGAGTATAGAGTCAGCAGTAACCCCTTAGTGCACAACAACAACAACAACAACAAATGCAGTTTCTACATCCAAGGAATAATGGATTGCTGAGAGAGATATGGCTGGATCTCCTCAGAAAAGTGGCTCCATAGATGGAATGAAGGCCATGCTAAGAAAATTAGAAGATCTTCAAGTTTTTCAAACTGTTCCCCATAGCAATCAACCTAGCACAGACTGAGTAGGATTGGGAGAAGTTTGAGAAAACTTCACATATAGACTATATATATAAACACATATATACACACATATAAACACACACACACACACACACACACACACACACACACACACACACACACACACATATATATAAACTAACTAGGAAGAGGTGCATGCATGCTACCTGAGCATATATTATCTGTTTCATGCAAGCCACCAGAGCACATGTCACCCTCATCTCCCCTCTTGAGATGTATATTTTCATACTTTAAGATGTGTTATTCCTCTCTACACTCTAAAGACCTTGTTTTTCCTTCAATGAATATATTAGCCTACCTCTCTTAACTTTCTTTACTTTCTAAAAAATATTGTCACACTTCATGAGATTTGTCTCTACCTGACATTCTTTTCTGTGAGGAAAAAAGAACAAACTCATAAGGTCCAGGTAAGATTAGACCAGATTATTCTGTTCTGTAAAGAACTCTATTTTAGCCAGGGATCCCTGAGAAAGCAGGTGACAGAGCTCATCTCCCACGAAATGCAGAACAAGTGGACTTCAGTTACATCTTAATGGCTATATCACAGGACTGATAGGGCTTGGGCATCCATACTGTGCAGGGGCTTATAGCTAACTTTTTTTTTTTTTTTGGTTTTTGGGTCACACCTGGCAGTGCTCAGGGGTTACTCCTGGCTCCATGCTCAGAAATTGCTCCTGGCAGACACAGGGCACTATATGGGACACCGGGATTCGAACCGATGACCTTTTGCATGAAAGACAAACGCCTTACCTCCATGCTATCTCCCGGGCCCCATAGCTAACTTTCTTTAATTCAAAATTTTTAGGTCCTACCATGGGTGACATAGACTAAAATCAGTAGATTTTCTTCTTCCGGGTGCACCTCTTCATTCTGGCTTCATATAAGCCACCTAAGAAATCTAAATAGGCAATAAAACTCTATGCTATAATTTATTTATCCATTTAAGGTGACAGGCATTTCAGTTGCTAATGTTATGGCAGAGAATATGTTGAAATTAGAAATAACATAATATTGGAGGCTGAGCAATAGCACAGTGGTAGGGCATTTGCTTTATATGTGGCTGACCCCGGGATGGACCCTGGTTTGATTCCTGGTATCCTGTATGGTTGGTTCCCTGAGCTTGCCAGGAGCAATTTCTGAATGCAGAGCCAGAAGTAGTCCCTTTGCATCACCAGGTGTGGCCCTTAAACAAAAAGAAAACGAACAAAAAAATAAATATATAATATTTCTATTTATCTCAATGCAAATATGTGGGAGAGGGGGTGCAGGTTATTCCATTGTATAGAAAGGCACCAAATTATGTTGTACATGTAAATATAACCATTGATAATAAATTTGAGATTATTTGTCCATTTTTCTTGTTTCTGTGCACACATGTATACAGTAAAGAATTAAAGTAATGTTTTCTATATATGGTTTCTTTAGACCTAAAAATAGTCAAGGTATCACACCCCACTCAGGAAAAGTGGACACCAGAAGCGCTCCTTAGCCTTCCTGGTGTACTGCATTCCTGAGAAGGAATTATTTTGCCAAAAAGGCCTGCCTAAGAGAAGTCAATAAGTTGACCGTTTTGCGTGGAAAGTTTGGCATTAATTCTACGTGGTTGTGACTATATCTCTCTTTATTTTTGACCATTAGAAATCAGGCCTCAGTATTTTCTCCTTCTAACAAAGGAGGACAGTATCAAAAGTACCTCCAAAAGTTCTTTCACTGACCAGTCTCTCTGATCTGTGCCACTTTGGCGCCAAGATCAGGTTTTCCCAAAACTCAACTCAGGATGAAAGCAATTTTCAGTTTTTTCCCCAAAACTCTAATACATTTTCTCCCTTCCCTGATAATTACTATTCTGCTTACTCAAAGAATTTCCCACTTCCCTGAAAAATACCTAGCTCCCTCTTCATTACCCAAAACAGAAACCAACCCACAACAAACTCCTTTTCACCCTCAGTATCTGGTTCTTTAATATGTAGATTTTAGCTAGCTTTTTCCATTGTGCGCTTCCAACCAGCTCCCATCTCCTTTGATCCCCCAAGAAAATTACTCTGCATTCCAGAGTTCACTTTATAAGTCACTCAGCTGAATCAATAAAGTGGTCTTCATCTTCATAGACGCAGGACCCCATACATCGTGTGTGGTAATTCATTTCTACTATAATATTTCCATTTTCCGTCTGCTTTGTGTCCCACTCTCTCCCGTGGAAGGTTCTCGAAACCCACTAAGAAGAATAAAGACGCTGGCCGTTGGCAACATCAAGGTATTTATATGGTTAGAGTCCAGAGTTGAAGGATAAGACTCCACAATTGGAACAAAGCTAAACAAAACTTCATTCCATCAGCCACAAGCTTCCATGCTGAAGAACCAGGGCCATCTTTCAGAGAAGACAACATGCCCAAGGTCACAGATCAGATTATATAGGGAGGGGATATAGGAAGGTTCTAGCTTCTGATGATCTTTAAAATGACTGGCTATTTTTTAGGGTACTGTACTACTGTCTTTTCCCATTCTTTCCAGATAGTTTACCTAGTACATCCAAATAATTTGGGGGCAGTGCTTATGAAAACAAGCTTGAGAAAGCCTAACATAAAGCTTACAACCTGTGGTCCTTACAAAATGGTATCCCTCCTTGTTCAGAACCCAAGGCCCCACAATGTCAGCATTAACTATTGTAATAATTAGCAATATAACCTGGCAGTCAACCTTTTAGTTAGGGGAGAGACCAAATACTGAAATTTAGTATCATGCAATGAGATTTTATCAACAGTGGTTACGATACTCCTTACCCCATAGACCATAAACTTTCTACCTGTAATCCTCTACATCCTACCCCTTTTCTTGCTAGCTGACAGAATGCCCCAAGATAATCTTAGTGGTCCTAACTTGATGATGATGGAGGTCAAGGAGACACAGTCTCTGCCACAGATAGTCAGATTATTTATTTTGATTTTTATGTAAATAAGGAGTACTATATTCCTCTAGTTTCTGAACTGTGGATGTGCTGATTCTGCATTTGATCTGCTCTAGTAGATATACTACCCTGGCAAAGATATAGTGCCCATTTCTAAAATGTTTGGCACTGTCAAATAGCATATTTCTTATCTGATAAGTGTGTATCATGTGAAGTCAAACATGTTTATTGGAGAAATAAAGGGAGAGAATGAAAGAAGTAGGTAAAGATGTGTGCCCAAGAGGTAATATGGACTTCTTTTTAGAGGAGAAGAAAAGCAAATACACTTTCCAACTTGGAAATACACAACCCAGAAAGGAGATATGCACACTAATGTAAGAGTCCACCTTTTTGAAAAAGTTCAGGTTCCCTTTTCTCCAGGCAGCTTGTTTAAATGCATTTTTTCTGAACTATTCCACCCCTCCCAAGTCCTTTGCTAGGGTGATCACCAATGAGGTGGGTTGGAGTTGTTGATCTTTGTTGTTGTTGTTTTTTTTAAATATTCTCTGCAAGGCCTTTGTTCCAGTAGTGCAGTCTCTCCTCCAGGGGATGTGGTGGGTTGGGGTGGAATGAATTGTTTTCTCCTGGAGTGCACCTGGCCTGGAATTCTGAATTTCAATCCTTTTTCTGGGCTCCAGGCTAGGTCTCCTTTGTCTTCAGCCTTCAAGCCTTCAGAGTGGTTTATTTTTAGACAGTGTAGTCCCCATGTCCCCTCAAAAAACAAAAACAAAGACTTTACCCGGCCCCTCCTATCTCCAGTCTTTTACTTATTAAATTAATGTACAAAGATGATACTAATTCTTTATATATCCCAGAAATAATATTTATGGCTACAGATTAAGTAGAATAAAATTTTTATGGAAAGTGATGGAAACTTAGTTTAGTGGTAGAGCATTTGCCTGCCATGTGAGGCACTAGTTTTGATCCCTGGCTTGTTGTTCTCTGTGAATGTTTTGGGTGAGACTGTAGATTGATGTAGAAGTGGTAGAGGTGAGTTTCTCTGTTCCACCAAGTTTCTTCAATTTTTTTCAAGAATAAAAATATTGGGCAATAAAGATGTGTGGACTGACTCAGATTTAGAAAATATTAATGTTAATTGGAAAGTAGAAGAAAAAGAATCTCCCCAGCAGGCAAAATTCATATCTCCTACTTCTTAATATGCAGTGTGAATGATTATATTACTGTGATACGAGACCATATTTTCCTATTTATGGAAACTGGACAACTTTCATAGTCATAGAAGTCCCTTCTCTGTGTCAACCGCACTCCCCCCCTCAAATTATGGCAAGCTTCCTACCATGGACTGGTTCTGCCAGGAGTGTCTCTTAATCTTTCCCAGTTATTTGTTGTGGCCCTTATAAAAATTCAATTTCTTAATTTGAATTTTTCCCCAAGTGGTATTCAGGGAACCTTGGGTTCACTTAGGGTGATTCTTTGTCCATTGGGTCTGCACTTAATACTAGGGCCTAGTGATACAGTTCTAGGATCACTAGAGCCACTTCACTAGTACTTTAGTCATCAAGGGCCATAATTGCCAATATGAAGGAGGTATGTGGTGATAGGGAGAATACCCAGGGTGAGAGCATGCTATGGTATGTATCCTTATTTTTGTAATATCTGCTCCCAAATTAAGTTTTTCCTTAGTTTGTCCATGAGTTTAATTCTACATGAGTCTAACTTCCTTGGGTAAACAATATACTATCAATAATATTATAGCAGGTACAGTGGTTGGCACACTGTCTACCACTAGATGTCTTCATTGTTACAGCTCCTTATTTATAGTTCATGAGCATTCAATAGCAACTTGCATGTCCAGCACAGTAACCCCAACAACTCAACTCAGCCATCCCATGCATGCATAATATCACTTGTTGTTAGATCGGACTTGTGTATCCCTACCCATCTTTTTGTTAACCAATTTGTTATTCCCTATATACTAAAAGGTTTTGTGAAATATCAATCTGGTTGGTTACAAAAATAACAAATTGGATTGCATATATGATTCCTTTTCTATTTTCTCTGTAATAATAAGATACCTCTCTATTATCTTTTTGACACTTAAGGTTTTGCTTCATTTGAAAAATGTTTGGAAGCTTTTCTAGCTATCAGTAAAATTGTATATGTAAGAAACTGTGCTTTCCAAATCATGAAACTGCAGGAACAATTTGCAATTCAGATGGTTCACATTTGGTAAGGTTTTCTTTTTCTATGTGCTCCTAAATAACTTTTATGTTGGTAGAAGTTACTGGTTATAGTTCAGAAGAGCCTTGCAAAGAAAGTTATATATCTGAACAATGAAAATGAATTTTTGCCTTTGTCTAAACTTTTCCTTTTCAGAAAATATACTTTTAACAATGTCATTAGTTTTTTGGGAATTTTTTAGTTTGTTTTGTGTTGGTGACTACACTAGGCAGTGCACTCAAGAATCACTCCTGGAAGATTTGGGGGACCATATAAGGTACAGGAATCAAACTCAGTTGCATGCAATGCCTACATGCTATACTATCACTCTGGCCCAGTTCTTTGTTTTTATGAGGAAAGTGTATTGAGGCATGGTTTATATACTCAAAGCTTACGCACTCAAGGATCATTCTTGATAGTAGTACTCAGAGTGTCATATGTGGTAATAGGACAGAATTAGAGCTGACTATATGTGAGGCAAGTGCCTTAGCTTGTACCTTACCCTGGAACCCATGACTCAGTAATTTTGTAAAACACGTTTATTCAAGTAGCGGTTTAAAATGTCACTGTTTATATACATTTGTCCTTAATAATGAATTAATTAGTAGGAATCTTCAAATTTGACTTTAAAGTAAATTGTTTCTTTCTTTAGAATGTCACTATAATATCATGTTTCTAGAAGGCATTTTTTTTCCTTTTGGGGCCACACCCAGTGACACTCAGGGGTCACTCCTGGCTCTGAGCTTAGAAATTGCTCCTGGTTTGAGGGACCATATGGGATGCTGAACTGCAGTCATCCTAGGTTACAGCTTGCAAGGCAAATACCCTACTTCTTGCGCTATCACTCTGGCCCCCAAGATGATCTGTGTTTCTATTTGTTTGCAGGCCACAACACCTGATAATGATAGGATTTATCCCTGGTTTTCTACTCAGAGATCATACAGGAGGAGCTCAGAGAATTACATGTGCTGCAAAATATTGAACTATCATTAGCTGAATGCATGGGAAGTGCCCTAACCTTTGTACTATCTCTCCAGTTTGCTAGAACATTTAATAGATATAGTGATATATATGACCATTTATATTAGTATTTACACCTCAAAACATATTATTAGTTAAAGTATACTTTAAGCTAATAATGGAAATTGTTACTTATTATAAGAAAAATAACATTGGATGGTGAGGTCTATACATAATTTAAAATATATGGTAATGTTGTGTTGTATAACTTTGTTTGATTTTTGGGTCATACATGGATGCACTCAGGGGATACTCCTGGCTCGCTCTTAGAAATCACTCCTGGCAGGCTTGGGGGACCATATGGGATGCTGGGATTCGAACCACCATTCATCTTGGATAGGCTGCATGCAAGGCAAACACCCTACTACTGTGCTATCTCTCTGGCCCAATGTTGTTTAACTTTTATAGTCAATGGGATGATAGCTACCATCAGAGTCTGTCTGGTTTTTCTGGGAAGTCTTCTCTTGGATTATGCTGTTTGCAGGTATAGTTCACTGGCTAAACCTTGATTATGCATGTTGGAAGCATAACAGGGTATAAAATAAAGTGTCTGAAGACACCACTGTTAAGAAAGAGAAAATATGGCATGGCATTTGTTAAAGTTAATTCAAGGACTTGTGAATGCTTGTCAAGTGTTTTAACATTAACATTTTTTTGAGAAAAAGAACTTCAGCAAGATCTCAACACTTCAAGTAAAAGCAAGCTAATATCTTATTCAGAATTCAGGGCTGCAAGCTAACCACATAGTTCAAGCAAAACTTTAAAACATAATATGCCAAGTGAAAGTACTGTATTGGGGGTTTCCCAGTGACAAAGGATGCTGCAGCAAGCTCAGTTACTTTAAGTCAGTCTCAGCTCCTTTTTTCTTCTGTGCTGCTCTTTTAAATGCCATATTATGCTGCATCACTTTGATCATAGACTTTGCAGCTTCTTTCATCTTTCTCAGCTACCTTTTTGTCCCTTCTTCACAGTTCCTATACACATTGCTTTTATAATCAATTCCCGTTTTCTTATTTGTTGCTATAAATGGCATCTAATTCTTCTAATCTTGACACTCTGAAACCACTCATCTTTTTAACTATCAATTTAGGTGTCTAATTTTTCTTTATAAAATTTTTTTCTATTATACTTATTTATATAATATTGTTTATTTACAAAGTTCTCTCCTTCGCAACCTCTTATATAAACTGGTTTTGCACAAATAAAATCCAAAATCTTCAGAACTGACTTTTGTAGAGAACTCCAGGGAATCTCTTAATTGTAGTTTCTACCTTCTGGAAACAACTGAAAGTTCTTTCTCTAAACCTTCACAATCTGGTGACCCCTTGTAGCTAGTTAGTCTGATAATTCATGAACTGGCAAGTAAAAATTTTAGCCATGAAAGGAATTCCAAATGTTTTTCCTTGATATCATTTCTTTGGTCTTCTCAAGAAAAGTACTTCCTGGGTCTCCTCATGAAGCATCATGTGTTCAGATCAGATAAAGAAAGTGAACATGGTAGAATCCCCAAAAGCAAGCAGCCCTGGATGATTGGAACAAATACTTGATGAATATGGAAAATGAATAAATTATAAACTTCAATTTTATTATGCCATTAGATTTGGAGGTGATTTTGTTACTGCTACCTGAATTTGTTCATTCTGACCAGAACTCCTTATGAAAACCAATTAAAAAATAAGCACATATCAGGTTACAAGTTAGCACAAAGGACTGGACACATGTTTTGCAGGTGGCAGGTCCAGATTCAATCCTCTACAATGCATAGTTCCCTGAGCACTGGTATGATTGAGCACTCAACACTGACCTTAGATTAATCCCTGAGTACTGCCAGGTGTGGTCTAAAAACAAACAAACAATAACAGGAAAACACATAGAATTTGATGTATACAGTTTGCCTGTTACACTTGAATACTTTTGGAATATTCACAAAATTCCAGTATCTAAGGTGTTTTAAAGTAATATTAACTATGCCAAGAACTCCTAGATAATTTTTGATATTATTTATTTATGAAGTTTCTATAAAAATTATATTATACCCTACGTATTTCTGAATAAGGAACCTTAAACCAGATATGACAGTATAATCTAGAAAGTTTTTGTTTGTTTCTATTCGTTTTTAGTGAAGCAAATAGTTTTTACTAAAACATATTTAAAGATGTGAGGAATGAGAAAGAGAATTACAATACTCAAGAGAAAAAACAGATTCTCCATAGAGGAAACAAACCCTTAAAGTTTCCAACTAAAACATTAATCCGGGGCTGGAGAGGTAAGGTGTCTGCCTTGCAAGCGCTAGCCAAGGAAGGACGGAGGTTTGATCCCCCAGCGTCCCATATGGTCCTCCCAAGCCAGGGGCGATTTCTGAGTGCTTAGCCAGGAGTAACCCCTGAGCATCAACGAGTGTGCCCCCCCAAAGCATTAATCCCCTTTTACAAAATTACAAAAGGTAATGAGCAGTTATTTTCTTTTATTAAATTCTTTTCTATGTTAAAGAAGCCTGAGACAGAAAAAAAATGGGAACTTGTATTTGATTTAATTGAAATAAATTCATTTCAATTCCAATTACTTTCCAAAAATAATGACACGTAAAATCTTAAAATAACCATGAAGAACATGCACCTTTCTTTGAATGACTTCCAATAAACGAGATGAAATCAGTCAATGAAAATCATTCACAATTTTCTCCATCAATTCCCTTTTTTTCATAGGTTTATTTCTAAAATTGCTCGACTGCTTTATACCAATACCATATCTATCAATTAAACTAGGTTAGTAATATGCTTTAATTTGATGACTTGCTGTGATTTTCCTCTAGTCTAGGATATATTTTCTTTTTTTTTCTAGCTCCCACATTGTTGATGAAAAACCTAGCTCCTGTGTTTTACTTTTGTCCATTGTGAATAATTTGTTTGAATTTAAAATTTTAAAATCATCTCCTTGTGCTTAAATTTTATCTAAATTTCTCTCTAACATGCACAATCTTTTAATTTAATTTGCTATAGGAGGCTATTTCTTGATATCTTTATTTAAACACGTTGATTGCAAATATATTGTAGCTAGGTTTCAGTTATGTAAAGAACACCCCCTTCACCAGTGCAACATTCCCATCATCAATGCCCCAAGTCATAGGCGGCTATTTTTTGTCAACTTAAAGAAATATTTTTATTTATTTTAATAAAAATAATTTTAATTATTTCTTTCCCCTTAATACTTTCATTTTCTTATTAACTGCATTCTATACTCTCCCAAAATAGGTTTCCATTAGAAATGTTATCTTTTTTCACATGATTTTCATGTTTCATATTCTCACTGTATTTCTTTGCAGAGAGTTGTTGTCCTTGATATCTTCCTATGCCTGCAAACTCCTCTAAGTCATGTATATAATTGCTTATCCGGAAAACAATTTTTATTATCTCTACAAAGTCTCCTAAGTGATATATTTTAATTTCTAAGAAGTATTCTTATTAATATTTTTATTCAAATTGTCAAGTTTTGACTCAGCTACTCTGGTTGGATCTTTTCTCTGAATGTTCATCTTTGGGTGGATATTATTTTTCTAGGTTGGTTCACTGGGGTCAGATCTTTGCTGAAAGGTATCATTAATTAAAGTGAAGAAGTCCTAATAGACCCAAAGAGCTTCTTTCCCCAACAGGTTGGGTATAGAAGTCACTGTCTTTTGTCAGTGTTCCAAGGATGCCTTCCTGATATCTGATTTTGCCAACTTTAGAAGTAGCTTCTTCATGCCTTTCAAAGGAAGAAAAAAATAGAGAGTGTCTGTGCTTGTTCTCTCATTGTTTGTGGGTTGTTTTATTAGCTAATCTTGACTCTGGTCATCTGCAGAGTTTGAACTATTGAGTATTGCTGAACAGACAAAGTGAATGGATTGTGATAAGTCAGAGGCAAATGAGAGTGGATGGCTAGAAAAGTGGACTAGGAGAAGGCACTGTGTGGAACCCAAATTAACCCAAACACCTGGATGTCGTTGAAATGCAGTGCCCATCTGAGTTGCACAGCTCGGGAGATGCATCCAACCAGCAATTTTCTCCAAGTAAAATGTGAAATTATTAGAATTCTTTGTTAAGAAATGGCAGTAAGCTGTTGCAGTTTTAAAATTAATGTTTAGTTAATATTTTAATTTTATAATACTTTGCAATTTAATGAATCTTGACATTGCATTTGGGTTTTATATAAAGCTATTATTGCTTACAAATGCACTGGTATCAAGGAAGCTTTTTCCTATGCGATATTTCTCTACATCAGCATTCACTTACTGTGACAGCTCTCTTTCAGCCCTCTAAATGCTACGCAAAACAGCTTCTTGACTATACCACCCATAAGGTGCATGACTCATTTGTACACCATTTAGTTCTGTGTGCATTTCCTTTAAAGACATGGAAGTCAGCAATTTTATATGCCATCAATCAGTTGGCATCTTTCCTTTCACTTTGTTTTATCTGGCTCTGATAACTAGTTAGTATTTCTCAAACTCTTCTACTTTCAGTTGTCACCATCATTTATTTTTCTGCTATGAGCTCTGGACTTATGTTTATTTTCTTGTAAAATGCCATTGATGGATTGTCAACCACCTGTCATGAGCAAAGTCATATATATTAATACTTTTCTAGACAATTTTTGGTCATTAGATGAAATAAAACATTTAGATACAATGGCAATGCCTTGAATGATAGTTTTCATTATCTAGAGATTATTGTCCTAGAATTCTCCTGAATTATTATAAATAGAATGAAATAGCTTTATTATTGTAACAAAAAACCTAGATACACAAAGACATGTCAGGTATATGTCTCATTTGTGGACATCAAGCAATTTTTTTTTCTTTTTCAGCATTATTATCCTCCATTTGGATATTTTAAAGGAAAATACCACAAGGTTAAGAGACTTCCTTATCACAAACAATTAATCTATTGCAGGGGTCAAACGTAAACTTCCCAAGCAACAGTCTGGCCTTGCTAATCAGTAGACATGATTCCTATGTTGAGAGCAGCTTGGTCTGAGAACACAACAGGGGGGAGCTAAATAAATAAAACCTGAGCACCATGTGGCCAAGTGTCTTCTTTGTTTGCTGGAAGACAACCCAAGACAAAAGAGGCCCCATGTTCAGCAGGAAGTAGGAGGCAAATTTGCTCATCTATCTTGAGAGCACATGTGTTTAATGCCACCTACCTTCAGTTGGCATATTTTCCTTCTATCTAAATGTACTCCAACTCACACTACAACCACATACTGCTCTGCCTGTGTGAGCTATTCCATTTTTGGATACGTGATCCTCTAAAACTATGTGGCAATAAATCTATTCAATAGCAACCAGTTTAAAACAACTTCTAAATTATTAATTGTATGGTGTCAGAGAGATAGTGCAGTAGGCAAGGTGCTTACCTTGCATATGGCTGATCCTGGTTCAATCTCCAGCACAGCTTATGTCCAAGCCAGCCAGGAGTAATCCTTTAGTGAAGAACCAAGAATAAGCCTTGAGCATGGTCAAGTGTGACCCCAAAAACAAACAAGTCCTAACAAACATACTAAAAAAAATAAAACAAACAAAAGTCCTTAATTGTGTGCTCACGCCTGTGAGGAAAACAATGAAATGGCAAGAATCATTATGGATAGAGATCTCTTCTACCTGATCACTACTTAGGAGATCAAAGGAGACATCAATAGATAGTTAACTGAAAGCAAGAAAGAGGAAAGAGAAAGATATTTTATAAAAGGGATAAAGGAGTTTAAATGGAAGCAACTTGAGAATTGTGAATAAAAAGAAAGGTTGATTTATTATATAATGCCAGTGAAAGAAACTAGTTTTCTAAGACTAGAGAACTGGAATAAACAATTTTCAAAATATTAGGATACTAGGAAAGTGACTCAGCATTGCGCAATATGCTTCTCAGATGAGAAGCCCTTGGATAAATTTTCAGCAAAAATAATGTGAAAACCAATACTAAAATCCATAAAAGAGGATCTAGAAACAATTCCATTCTTTCAGAAGATTGAGTAGAGAAGAAAATAAAACAAATGCTATCATGTGAAAGACAACTGAAGATAATGTTAACTGAGCCCACTTTCCCATCAAAGTTTGGCACATCTCTAAACACTTCATAGTCTTAAAGACAACCAACACTGAATGTTTGTCATTGACATAACCTGCTCGAGTCTATGACTAGTTATAATATTTCTAATGTGCTCTACATTAAATAGAACAGGTCACTGATGCCAGTTTATGTTGCACTAGGCTTGTCTTCAGTCTTGCACTGCACTTCTGAGTATATCTCTCTCAGTAATTATCATGTCATCTTATTATTAGAGGGATATTTTCATACCTCTTCTTTGATAATGGCAAAGGTCATGCTAGCACAGCAAAAAATAAAAACTAAGTTCTTAGAAATGTTTGATCTAAAGAACTAATTGTCCTTCCCAAAGAAAGATACGCTCCAGTTTCATCCACATAGTGGAAAATTGCATAAGTAAATATTTTTTAATAGTTGAGTAGTATTTCACTATATACACATACCAATTTCTTTATGTAGTCATTTGTTCTTGGACCTTTAAGTTGTTTCCAGATTTTGGCTGTTATGAGTAATACAGCAATGAATATAGGAAAATAAATGTGTTTTTGAAATAGGGTTTTGGGGCCTCAGGGATAGGTGCCAAGTAGTGAAATTATTATACCATACTGAAGTTCCATTTTTAGTTCTTTTGAGATTTGTCCATATTACTTTCCTCCAAAGAGGTTGAACTAATCAACATCCCCACCATAAGAGAATGCGAACTCATTTACTTCACATAAATGTCAATACTGATTATTTCTGCTATTTTTACATGTGCCAATTTCACTATTGTGAGGTGATATTTCACCGGGCGGTGGCGCTGGAGGTAAGGTGCCTGCCTTGCCTGCGCAAACCTAGGACGGACCGCGGTTCAATCCCCTGGCTCCCCATATGGTCCCCCGTGCCTGCCAGGAGCGAATTCTGAGCGAATAGCCAGGAGTAACCCCTGAGCGTCACCGGGTGTGGTCCAAAAAACCAAAAAAAAAAAAAAAAAAGAAAATCATTGTTCATTTACTATACATTTCCTTGATGATAAATGTTGGAGAGCACTTTCTTCATGTACCTTCTTTTATGTTCTTTTTTTTTTTTTTTGGTTTTTGGGTCACACCCAGTGACGCTCAGGGGTTACTCCTGGCTATGCGCTCAGAAGTCGCTCCTGGCTTGGGGGACCATATGGGGCACGGGGATTGAACCGCGGTCCGTCCAAGGCTAGCGCGGTAAGGCAGGCACCTTACCTTCAGCGCCACCACCCGGCCCCTTTTATGTTCTTTAACAAAATATCTTTTCATCTCTTCTCTCAATATTTGGTTGGGACTTCTTGTCTGTTGTTAAATTTTATTTTGTTTTATTAATATTATTATTATTTTGCTTTTTGGGCCACACCCGGTGATGCTCAGGGGTTACTCCTGGCTATGCGCTCAGAAATAGCTACTGGTTCGGGGACCATATAGGACACTGAGGGATTGAGCCAAGGTCTGTCCTACATCGGCCAAGTGCAAGGCAAATGCCCTACTGCTGTGCTATTATTGCTCCGGCCCCTATTATTATTTTTGTTTGTCTTTTATTTTGGCCACATGCTGCCATTCTCAGGAATTACTGTCTGACTCTGTACTCAGAACTCACTCCTGGCAAGCTCAGGTGACAGTATGGGATGTCAGGGATCAAACCCTGCTTGGTCCTGGGTAGCTGCATGCAAGGTAAATGCCCTATCACTGTGCTATTACTCACTGCTCAATGCCATTGTTTCAGTCCATGTTGTCAATTTTTATACATGCTTTATGGATCTTGAATATTAACCTTAGATCAGTGACTAGAAAATATTTTTTCCATGGTATAGTATCTTTTTGTTCTAATTTGAAGTCAGCAAAAGGGAAGTATCTCATCTTTGTTTTTCCTAGGACAGCTTTATGTATTTGAGTAGTCTTATTACTCCAAATAATTTCAGCAATATTTAGTTTACATCTTAAACAAATGTAATGGATATTTTATGGGGACTGTTCTGAATCTGTATAGTGCTTTGGGTAAGATTGTTATTATAGCAATATTAGTCTTTCTGATCTAAAAACAGGGAATGTGTTTTTATTTCCTTATATCTTATTTACTTTAATAGTTACTTATATTTCTTTGATACCTACCTATTACTTTCTGGTTATAAATCTCAAATAGCACTACACCAATAATATAATGAATCTATAATGGCATTCTACACAAGACATTTAGTGATCCTGAAGGTTGTATTTTGACAGAAAATCAGAAGTTGAAACAGATTTGGGCCAAGAGACTAATGTATACTGCTGTCCTTGCCATGTAAAAATGTACTGATTTAAAAATCTATTTAGGAAATTTAAGAATACATTTTATAGATCAACATTTGCAAACCAAGTGACATTGGCTGTATTGATTCAACACAGCAGTTGCTGAGTTGTTAAATTTATAAGAATCAATCATAATCCACTACAATCATTCTGATATTTTCAGTGCCTAGAGGGTTGAATGGTATGAAAATATAATAGAAACTACTCTTCTAGACTATTTTTACTCTTTTAAGCAAGTGATCTACTGTTTCTTGTGATTATTTTGACAGGGAAGTAGGTTTTTCATAATCTAGTTTATATTTTACTCTCAGAATGACTATTATTCCACTCTCAAGACAGACTCTAAATTTATATTAACTTCTTAGTAATATGGAGCTAATTAAAAGATGAATTGGGAGACTTGTTGTATTCATTGTTAACTTAATTTTTGACACCTGAATTCTTCTTTTTTAAGAAGCAGGAGGCCAGAACTCTTTTTTTCTCTTTTTTTTTTCAGGTCAAGTTTATTGAGGGAAAGGAGTGTTGGGATAATGGGGGAAAAGATCTGTGCCTGAGCACAGAGGCAGCATCAGGGTAGAGTGTCATGACTGGCATTCTAGAGAACTTCATGAGGGAGATTAAGCTTTCAGTCACAGCATTTGAAAGTATCGTTGTAGCACTCAACTTCTTTGTCCATTGCCAGGAAATACCATACTTGGTTCCAGGAACTGCACATGGCATGCATAATTGGGGTCTGCTGTAGCAAGGACATTACAGGAGTACAATTAAATGGCACACTTACTATGTTGCTTAACATGTGCCAAGTAGAATTATGTACCTTTTTCTTTTTGTCAAAAAAAAAAATAATTATGTACCTTGCTGAGCACAGCTTCGCCAAATATCACAAAGTAGACCACAGGTTCCTGTGCACTGCTTGAGGTAAACTCAAAACATTAAAAAAAAAATACAGTTGCTAAGTACGAAGCTTATAGACTTGATCAACTTACTTGAATCTAATTTTCATATATGTAGAAGAGAAAATTAAACTTTTAAAAAATTTATTACTTTGTCTAATCCTCACAGCAGTCATAGAGAGACTAGTAGGATTATCATTTTAGAAGTGAACCATTTCAGTTCAAGAGTGTTTTTGTCCTTAAATTTCTCCCTGGTTTTTGCTGGTGATGTTTGTGTGTTTTTGGTCATTGTATTTGTTTAATTTATATTGTTATACCATTAGTTGGGGAATTGTGACCAAGTGGTGTCTTTACTAACACTTTCTACCAAAGTCGTGTTGTTATAAGGTCCCAGATCTCACTTGTGATGCCCTAGAGGCCAAGATGAAGAGATACACTAGTAGGCTACTATAAATGACATTGGTAAAGTCAGATCCCAAGATGTAGAAGTTACTGGTGAGGTTGAATCTCAGGTGAGTATAGCACCCACAAAGAAGCTTCTACCAACCACTTCGGTAGAGTAACTCAGTTCATTGTAGGTAAGAAATAGATATTTATATTAGGGGAGAGTAAGGTATGGATTCTGGGTCAGTCAATTGGGTAGAATGTGAGAGGGGATTCAGACAGGTGTGTATTTCTGATTTAGGGAAGACAGGGTGAGGGGATTAAGTGTTGCATCCCAGCTTTACATTCCCAACCCTCACCCTTGTTAAGCAGAGATGTGATGTCATAGTCTTGCATCTCCTGTCCCCAACTGCACTCAGGAAGAGAATGTGCTCTGATCAACGTAATCATGGTAAGGGAAAGGGACACGTTGTGTGTTAGGTCTGACTTTTTTTTTTTAATAAACAGGATTAGCTAATGGCACCAACATTTACAAACACAGAATATACCTGAGATAGAATGCCGCAAGCCCAGCTGGCTTTGTCCTTTTATGGAATTATCTCTTTTGGCCTGCTTCAGCCATTGGTACCCCATATAAACTGTGCCTCTTGCAATAAGGTTGGGACTGCTCTCTCACACCATGACTGAGGAACTTTCCATCCTTCCAACCTTCATTTGTAGCAGTGTTGCTGGAAAAGTTTCTGAATTCCCAATGAGTTCTTGATTTCCCCTTGCTGACTGAGTTGGTGTCAGACTCTCCAGGAGGGTAGCTGACAATTAGGGAATACAGTGTGTGTACTTAAGGTGATGAACTACAGGCCACCACCATATCTTTACTGCAGTTTACATCTCAGAACCTGGTAACTTCTGCTGGCAATTTCCTCTGTTTGGGTTTAGGAAAATAACTTAGGAAAGGTAATATTTATTAATAGTGACTATGACAAACGATTCACTAATCATCTTAAATTGAAGTATTTCATTTAACTTGCTCATCTCAGCTGTGACAACAATGATCTCATTTTACATGGAGAAAAAGTAAATTTTAGAGGCTGAACGATTGCATCAGTTATCATGCTAGTTCATGGCAAAGTCAGAATTTGAGAGAGATCCACCTTTTAAGTCTCTGATTTTTGATTGAAAGAGCATGTTACGTATAGTCCCTATGATTTTAATTTCATCTATGCCTTTTCATGGTGCCCACTTGTAAACAGAATCCTGATCTGTGCTATATATACACTGGATGTGGGTTCACATCCTTTGTTCTCACATGATTCTTGTTTTGTATAAATAATGGTGATTTTTTTGTTTATCTAATTCCTCTTTTATCATTAATATCAATTCACCTTAGAGAATAAATTATGTGATCATTTCCAAAAACCAGTGATATCTACTGAATTAATCACACATTGAATTGAATTGTAAGGTAACTCTACATTTGTGGCCCATATCTATTCTGGGAATATTAGAAAAGATATAAAACTGTGGAACAAGCATGGTAAGTGATTCTAGTACATATATTGTACAAAGAAAAATAGCAAGCCCACTAGAATTTTAATAATAATTAAGGTAAATTATATAGCCTCTTATAAAAATACAAAAAAGTATTCTGAGTCATTCCATTGACAGCAAGTCTTTATCAAAGTTAATTTTAATATTACTAACAGAAAAAGAATGTGTTAGATTTGCTGATAATTGCAATAAATCAATTTGTCAGAGATAAATTGAAGATTTTTTGAAACCATGTCATGAATAAAAATGTAAAGATATAGAAGGGTCTGCAACCGAAAATATTTTGGTGTCATGATCAACATACTTCTTAATATAATAAAACTATTATATTATTATATGCAGCAGAACTATGTTTTTAGTTTTGCCAAAAACTTTGCTTTATTCACAAGTATTTTATTGATTATTTTGAATAACCGGGATCTGTGAAAACTATCGTCAGTGCTTCACGAACATATTCAGAATGTTTTGTGACAAGATGTTTAGAGACCATTTGATCTACCTCTATATAATAATTAAAAGTGAAAGTAAAGCAACCAGGTAATGCTTATTTTACTGAAGATTTAAAGTACTTCAATTAATTTTTAATGCTACAGGGTAATTAAAAGTGTATTAGAAGTAGTAAAATAAAAATCGGAATATGTATAACTGATCCATATTTCAAAGAGGTCTTTAGGTGTTTGCTTTCCTGACGAATTTCACAAGTCAAAAGTTTGAATGGTATGTTCATACATTCAGAAATATGCTAAAGATAAAAAGCAAGCTAATAACTAATTATTGATTTTGTGTTTTGTGATAATTTGTAATTATTACTAACATTACAAATCATTACAAATAGTAATAATTACAGTCTCGTTGTAATTATTGTCAATAAACACCATTGACACTGAATGAAACTTCTGGAACCTTCTCTCCACTTGCTCTGCTGTGTTTTTTTCCAGCTATAAAAGTAAAAGGTCCTGGTATTTTCTTTTTAATTGCTGTACCTCCACAGTCTTAGGAATTTGGGAATCAATTTGGGACTAAGAATCATGCCAGAAAGATAAATTACATTCATATGTCAGCTATTGCTTCACAATGCTATGGTGCTCAGCAGGCTCTAATGAGCCCCCACCCACCAGGCCAAGCTCCAGCCAAAAAAATAAATAAATATATAAATAAAAGAACACCTACTGTTTCTCCATCAAGGGCGACTCTCTCAGAGGGCAAACAAAAGCAACAGAGGGAGGCCAACCAGATCCATGCAGTACTATGGGTTGCTATGCAACCCTCAGCGCAAGTTGGGCAGCAACAGATGGACATTTTGAATAGAATTAATGCCCCTCTGACCCATGTTTTAAATAGTGCCCAAACCTACTGCCTGATGAATTCTATTAACTGTAGGCATACTTACACATATAAAATATAGCATCCTAAGTGACACTGTTATTACCTTCCTTACTAAAATAAAGTCATAAATCTATTGGCAAAATTTGAGACCGATAATATTCAATGAGAGAGTTCTCTTTTTTTCCCCTCCTTTTCTTGATAAATGAATCACTGATGTCTCATAACCTTGGGCTACATATTTCCTGATAGGGTTTCTCTGATTTCATATGCAAACGTGCAAAGCCTGCTCCCCTGCTCTGAGTCTCAGCTTCATTTTCACTTGGACTTCCTGCTTCTTCCTCAGCCATTGTCACCTGTGTGCTCTGGGTATTGTGTGAGAGACCTCTTTTTATTGTAACTTTCAGAAAGAGCATAAAATGGAATAAATATTTGATAGACCTTGGTGAGGACAATGTTGTAACCATGTTCCTGATTGAACAATCAATCTAAAGTCTATACTTGAAGCTGAGAAAGTTCTTTGTCCAGTGGCCTTCTCTGCCAGCCAAGTCTAAAGCTACCTTTCTGCACATGTGAGTCTCTCTCAAAGGAATCAGGGCACCCTCCAGGACTGTCAGGTTAAGATCTTTAGGTGTCTCGTGTTTTGTATGCTCTCTGACTTACATTGTGGGAAACTAAAAGGATGGGAGTATAGATCTGTGGAGCAACAAACAAACCAACCCAAACAAACAAGACCACATCCAGCAGAACAGTGTGCCATATGGACAGAAGCAGTTTTAAAATTCGAGTGAAGCATATTTATCATGCTATATTAATAAAGTGGTCCAGGGGCCGGGCGGTGGCGCTGGAGGTAAGGTGCCTGCCTTGCCAGCGCTAACCTAGGACAGACCGCAGTTCGATCCCCCGGTTCCCCATGTGGTCCCCCGTGCCTGCCAGGAGTGACTTCTGAGTGAATAGCCAGGAGTAACCCCTGAGCATCACCGGGTGTGGCCCAAAAACCAAAAATAAATAAATAAAAAAAATAAAGTGGTCTAGAATATTAGAGCACTGTATCAGGAAAGGAGGTATGACAAGGGTTCCTGACCCTAACTATGAGCCTAAATTATTTTTATAAACTTAAAAGTAGTTTCTCTACCTTTCCTGATACCAATAGTCTCACCTCTTTCCCAAAGAGCATTCTGGGAAATGCTCTTTTAAACATTTCCATTAATTACCCCATTCCTCACTCTCTGGATTAATAATGTAAAAACAGTTAAAAATATGGAGAGACAGTATTTTGAACTGAGTATGGAGACAATATTTTTGATGACTTATATTCCCATTCATGTATTTTATTGTTCTGATTTTATAGAAGAACCCAGAAAATGCTGAGCTTCCAGTTCTAAAATATTCTTGGGGGCTCTTCCTGACTTTGGAGTTTTTTTTTTCCATCCCAGACAAGCACGTACCTCCAGGGGAAAATCGCCCCTCGATTAAGTGACTTTTGCACAGGTTTGTATTTCACTACCGTAATGTCTTGCCAAAACCATCGCTCTGTGGTGGACCCCGAGAGCTCTTGCGCTTCCCTTTTCCAAAGTCCTGCTGCTTCTCTTGTCAGGCCTCCTGCTGCAGCTCAGGGAGCGTGTGTTTTGGAAATATGAGCCTGGTTTCCCACCACTGCGTGCAGAGGCTGTAGTCTCCTTGCTGAGAATCATCACTTAGAATGCATGCACATACATGCATGCTAACATAGATACCCATGGAGAAATATTGGTTTGGTTTTCTTTGCTCATTCTCCCACCTCCCTTGAAGACCCTTGGGTGGGAGTGTGGCAGCTTGAGTTATGTTGTCATCTCCGGCAACACTGTGTTAACAACCTTATGGGCTCTCTCTCACTTCAAGTGCCACTTGAAAGCAAATCAGGTCAGTAACAAACAAGTCCCCAACTCTGTGCCTCACAATCTTTCAAAGGAAAGCAGGGATTTCATTCAGTCCTCAGTTCTCGTGTTTCATGGACTTAAGTCTCAATTTCACTTAAGTCACAACTTATATCATTTTTAAAACTATGGCTCGGTAATTATTGCTGCATAGTAGAAAGCTTTTACTTTAAACATACTTCAAATGATAAACTTTTATATTCTGCATTTTATAATTGCAAATGTGTGCAAAACTTCTCAAATTATTGCTGTCTTCCTATTTAAAACCTGTTATAGGTTTTAAACAGAATAAATTTCGGCCATTAAGGATAAAAGATCGCTACCAATTATATAGAATTAAAGTCTATGTTTTATTTAAATATATTTAATGAATTAACCCATGTTTTGTTTAAATTTAGAGTTGTATAGTTACCACTCAGTCTTTGCTGTTGGCAAAGTTGAGATTCTAAACTTGATGTTCAGAAATGGTCAAGAAATGTGAATGACAACGTTATGTATGTATCTTATGTAACAATGTTGAGTATTTGTCTCTACATAACAAAATACACCAAATTTGGAAAAGATGTACCACTTTGGAAACATTTTTTTTCTCATCTAAATTTTCTCTTTCATGGTCAAAGAAATGGGATAATTGTAATTTTACATCTTCTTTATCTTTAAAATTCACCTAGACTAATTACTTCACTTTTCCAAATGAGAAAGCTGAAGTATGTAGAATTAGATTGAGAACAGGCATTTAGTAAATATTTTAATTCACTCAAATATATTATACCAGTTATATCTAGAGTTACTACAAATAAACTCATTTAAAAAAATGCTGATAACATATCACCAAAATAAACACAATAGGGCAATTTTGATCTCAAAGTTAATTATTTTTGGTAAAAATTTTTATTTTAAATTGTTAAATTTATTTTATGTTAAATATGTTAAATTTCCTTTAGCTACTACTTAAAACTACATATTTTCTATAAAATGCAACTCCAGGAGATATATTCACATCCAAATAATCTATAAGGAATGAATTTTCCCTTTTTTGATGGATTACTTCAATTTGACCAATCTTTAGCATTTAAATGTTTATAAAACTTTACTGAATTGCTGAATTTTCACATCTCCTAAAACTTGAATATTAATTTGAGTTTTAGACAGCTCTTCTTCTTAGAGCCTCTGGGTAAATAGTGACTTGCTAGGTTAGTTTAATATCTAAGAAATTTGCCATTAGAACATTCTAAAAGGAGGTCAGAGAGATAGTTTAAGACACTGAATGATGCTTTGCCTGGAGGATACCCAAATTGAACCATAGCATCACATGACCACTCATACATAGAGCCAGGAGTAATTCCTAACCACCACTGGGTATGGCCTCAAAATAGAATAAAATTTAAAAAGATCATTCTATAAGGTTGCAGGTATGCACCAACATGTATAAAACTTCCATATTGTTTGCATTGTACCCTTGTTGGCTGTTTTGTTGAATTGTTAATTGTCTGAAAGAGCAACCCTTGTATTTCTGATCTAAGAAGAAAAAAAAATCAGTTCAAATGCCTAGACTTTAGGAGTCATTATGCTATGGTATATATTTTTTTTATTTGTGTGTGTGTGTGTGTGTGTGTGTGTGTGTGTGCCTGTGCCTACTGTGTGCTAACTCTAGACTCTGCCCTCAGAGATCACTCCAGGTGGGACTTGAATTGGCTGTGCACATGGAAAATTCTGACCCTCTGGGAATATTTGAAATATTTGAGTACATGTTTTGCATGAAAGAATCCCTGTGTTTGATCTCTGACACTGTATGCCCCTTACACACAGGTATAGCCCTGGAGACCCCAATGCACCTCCTGGGGTGGCCTTCTGAATTACTAGTCATGAGCAACACTTTAAAACCTGAACATTGAGACACCTGAACCAGTTGACTGAGAACTGCAGGGAATGGCCACCGGATCCCCAGATTGGGACCTTTTTCACATTTCTCTTTTTCTCCAATTCTCTATTTCTACAATCCTCCCCAATGTGAACTCAGTTTTATATAAAATAAACCTCCAGTTCCAGTAACTTTGACCATTCATTGTTCCCTTATTGTGTTTCTATTTATTTCACATTTAGCAGAAATCTTTGTTTTGTTTTTGGACCTCATCATGGCTTACTCATTGCTCTATGCTCAGGGATCACTCCTGTGAGACTTAGGGTACTATATAGGATACTGGGTATTAAACCTAGGTTGATCATATGCAAGAGAAGCAACCTTTCTATTGCTTTAGCCCATAGGAGAAATTGTTTAAAAATATTATTTATTGTGAAGGTAGGAATACCTAAACATATAGATATGAATACCTGAAATTCCCCAAATTATAACTCAATGACAAGTTGATCAAATAAATCATTTTTCAAAAACTGCATATCTTTGTTTTTATAGGCATATAAATTAAAAATCAATGTTATGAAAAATTCTGTAATAATGTATTTAAAAATTTTCAGGAAATCCTATACATGCAAAATTTATTAACAGTGATTTTTATTTTCTATCTCTTCGGTTAGTTATATTATTCTTTCATTTTACTACTCATCTTGTATACCTATATAATGTACACTTTTGATAGTTTACTTGGTCATTGTTTGTCTTTTGTTTTGTTTTGAGTCAGCTCATGTTTTTCAGAACTGATTACCTCCAGTTCTGTGCTCAGAGATTCCTTCTTGACAGTATTTTGGGGATCTTTTGCATGCATAGCATGCTCCTAGCCTGCTGTACTATTTCTGTGGCCCATAATTCCTCCCTTTTAGTCCAGTGCAGTTCTTATACATTTTCTTTGCTATTTTCTTTTTGCAGGTTTTGGGGAAGTACAGGGTGTGAAAAACAAAACCTTCTTTTTATTTTCCAGTTCAGTCAGGAGTTTGCTATTAAAGTCACCTTTAACCCTTTGTGCTGATTGCAAATCCCCATTGTCTTTTGTTCCTTCTACAGTTTTGTGGAATTTTTGTCCAAGCACAAGTGATGGTTACTCTGAGGCCTTCATTAAGCTCTCTGCCTTCAGCTTGCATTGTTTTAGTAAAAAAACACATTTGTTAATCAATAAAAATTAAAAAGAAAAACTGAAAACAGTGGTTCGAGAAGTCATAATCAGATATTAAGAAAAATCTAGAATACACTCAAGCTCACAGCTGAAAAGCCAAAACTTCAAAAATCATTCAGAGGGCTAAAATTTAATATCAATAAAATATATACTACCAAAACACTTTTTTTCCTTCACCTCTAACCTCAATCCTACCAAATAAAGTAAAATTAGCCTTTTTGAAAATTAAGTTTAGGTTTTTTTTTTTGTTTTTTGTTTTTGTTTTGGTTTTTGGGTCACACCCGGCAGGCAGTGCTCAGGGGTTACTCCTGGCTCCATGCTCAGAAATTGCTCCTGGCAGGCACGAGGGACCATGTGGGGCACCGGGATTCGAACTGATGACCTTTTGCATGAAAGGCAAACACCTTACCTCCATGCTATCTCCCGGGCCCCTAAGTTTAGTTTTAATAAGCCTGGCCAGTTAGTTTATACAACCACAGAAAGAAAAGAGAAACCATATAAATTTTTAAAATTTGCTTTGCTGGAACCTTCATGAAGAATCTCGGATTAAGATTTTAATGGTGTTTCAGGAGTCATGTGCTTCCTTTCTTAGATTCTATCAGATTATGCCTAAATTTTATATTTCTGGCTTCCTTATCACAAAGTTCTCCAAAAGTCTTGGGGTTCCTGGCCCTGATATATTCTTAAATCTCATTAGACTTTAATTTAGCAAGTAAGGTCTTGGGTTGCTTACTTTCATTGACTCTGAGATCAATTTCAATTCCTAATACAATATAAGTTCTGATATTCCACTCAAAGCCTTTGGAACTACATCTAGCTCCAAAGCTACTTATATAATAAAAAGAGATTCTTTTGGGGTTAGAACAAATAAATTGTCCTAATATTTAAAAATACTAGAAAATTTATATTCTTCAAAGCTACTTATATAACAAAAAGAGATTCTTTTGGGGTTAGAGCAAATAAATTGTCCTAATGTTTAAAAATACTAGAAAATTTATATTCTTCTGACATGATAGTGCATAGCAAGAATTTTTGTTTTATTTGCAAAAGATATAACTTGCCAGTATTCTGTATGTCAGTCAGCTCAAAAAGGAAACGTTACTAATTCTGGAAAAAAGAAAAATACTGCTTTTTAAAGAAATTATTAAAAATCACAGTTGTTGGGGCCAGCGAGGTGGCACTAGAGGTAAGGTGTCTGCCTTACAAGCGCTAGCCAAGGAAGGACCGCAGTTCGATCCCCTGGCGTCCCATATGGTCCCCCCAAGCCAGGGGCAATTTCTGAGCACTTACCCAGGAGTAACCCCTGAGCATCAAACGGGTGTGACCCAAAAAAACAAAAACAAAACAAAAAAAAAAGGAATGACTCAGAGCTAAATTTGGGGTCAGAGAATTAGCATGGAGGTAAGGTGTTTGCCTTGCATGAGGAAGGTGGGTGGTTTGAATCCCGGAATCCCATATGGTTTCCTGAGCCTGCCAGGAGCGATTTCTGAGCATAGACTCAGGGGTAACCCCTGAAAGTTGCCAGGTGTGACCCAAAAAACATAAAAACAAACAAAAAAAAGTCCCACATAGAAAATATTAATCTCCAATTGACAATAAAATATTTAATTTTTTAATTTTTTTCATAGTTTTTTTGGTCCTCGGCTCCTTGATTAATTTATATTTTGGAATATTTGTCAGTCTTTTTCTGAGTCCTAAATATAGAACATTGCACAAAATCACAAATAAGCTTCAAACTTATCATAACTTTATTATAAAGTATCTAAGGAAATTTGCTCAAAGTTGTGACATAAGGTGTTTTAGAATGATGTCTGGAATTGATCAAAACATTGGAACTTTCACATAATATTCAAGCATGCACCAAAATTCATATGTATATTAAGATTGATAAACATTTCTCTTTATAATAATAATGCTATCTATGAAATTGTACCTATAAATTGGCCTAAGCAATATGCATTTTTAGCTCCCAAAAGATAAAATACCATTATTTTGATTTACTTTAGGATTTCTTTTAGATATCTCCTGTCATAAGATTTTCTTTCCATTTACTGTTCATTTGCTCTGTTTTTGAGAAATTAATATTATCTGCCTTAAATTATGAATAGTTCCACTATATTATGTTTAAATCTTTACATTTAGATAGCCAGATGATCTTTTAGCCTATGGACTTGTATTTTGTATTACATTTCCATGTTTGGGCAGTTTTTACCATTATTTTTTCTAATAAGCTCTGTATTCTTTGTTCTCTCATCCCCTTCTGGAATGATCTTTATACTTATATTACCTTTCTCAAAGGAATTGGATAGTTGTTATAGAATTTACTCATTTTTTAAAAAAAATCTTATTTCTCTTTTTCTATATGAATCATTTGTATATTGCCATTTTCAATTTCTCTGATTTGTACCTTTAATTGACATGTTTTCATAATTATCTCCAGAGATCTAAATATTGTTTGTTGACTTCACATCTTGAATCTATAACTTTCTTAAAGATTTAATTCTACCTTCTATCCATTAATGTTATTTCTGAAATCATTAACTTTTCTCCTGAGTTTTATTGTGATTGTTTTTATTTGCTTTTCTTAATTAACTTTTTCACTTGCTTTACTGTGATTTTCCCCATTTCTTTGTTTATTGTTACTATAGTAATTTTGTACTATATGATAAGAAAATAACGTGTCTTTTAAAACATACACATGTCTTTGAAGTTGCATCCTAGAAGGCAGTTATTTCCTTATGATGGTATTTTATTGAGATCTCTGGTTGCCATGTACTATATTCGTATATTTTGTTTTGTTTATTTTGCCACTTTGAATTTCTTGTGTTTAAAAAGAATCTGGTCAAGCTATTTAGACAGCTGTTGTATCTCTCAGATCTTTAAGTACCTGCACTGTGTAGGACTCCATAAACTTGAGGGGCTTTTAGGAACTTCATGACTAAGGTCAAGCTAAACTCTATTTCTCACCCTAATTTCAAGTGCTTAAACTTTCAGAAACATAAGTGCACATCTTTCCTTATTAATTGTAGCTTTCAATTATTTAATGTATGTTTCCTGTGAACTATTATGCTTGTGTTTTGACAGAGAAATAAAGCATTGAACAACTAAAATAATGAGGTTGAAAGAGTTGACATCTATTAGTAGTTCAATAGTCTGAATCCTCATTGTAGTGGTAAAGGTATATAAAAATGTAAGGAGAGATTGACTGTAGAACATAATTTTCTTTCATCAATGAAAAGTCTGTCATGAAGCTAGCCACAGAGCACTAAGACAGACATTTTTGTTCTCAGTAATAAAATCTGGCTCTTTCCAGTGACTGTAATTACTGTACTATTTTGATTAATCTAAAATTTTTGATTTCTTGGGGCTGAAATGGTGGTGCAGGTGGTAGGGCGTTTACCAGGCATGTGCTAACCTAGGATAGACTGTGATTTGATCCCCTGGCATCCCATATGGTCCCCAGGAACGATTTCTGAGGCATAGCCAGGAGAAACCCCTGAGCATCACTGGGTGTGGCACCCCAAATTTCATTTTTTGATTTCTTGTCACATTGGCTTTTGGGGTAGACTACAAATAGTAATTAGAATGGGAATAGGGGTTATTGTCAAGGGCACTTAGCAAAGTGGGATGAGCAGTTTAATGCTAGGGCCCAAGGATGTGATGCTTCTAACACATATTAACATTTCCTTTACATTTTTATTTTGGGGCCACACCTGGTGATACTCCTGGCTTTGGGCTTAGAAATTGTTCCTGGCTTGGGGACAATATGGGACACTGGGAGATCTAACAGAGGTCAACTTGGCTCAGCCGAATGAAAGGAAATGCCCTTCACTGAGCCATTGCTCTGGCCTCACATATTAACTTTAACAATGAGTTAGAATTAGTTTCTACATCAAGCATTGTCATTATTTATTCACCCATGACATGAAGCATGACTTTTACATTATAGGTAATGCTTAAATATCTGTGCTAATAAGCAGAAGATTAACAAAGCTAATCAAGACTTAGGGAAAAGTCTCTATTTTCTAAGATAAAAACTATATTCCCTTTGTGGGATAAAACACACTACTTATATATTTTAATTGTTCTTAATTCTCATTCTTACTAAATTGTATATTTGTATATTTTTACTAAATTGTATATCTACTTCACATAAATTATAAATGTATTATCATCAATTTAATGATAAATTATTATCATTGTCATTATAATAAGCATATTCACACTACTATTTTTAATTTATATATCTCTTTATAAGAAGAATACAAATTATTGTTGAAAAAGATTTTCAATTCATTGTTGATTTGGGAATTTTTTGAAATTCAGGAGCTTAGTTATATTTCTCTATATGTGTATAGGTGTCAACACCTCCACCATAAATAAATTAAAATTATCTTTAATATGTGTTATGAAAAGAAACAATAAAAACAGCAAATGATCAAAATTATTAGATCTGGAGATTTTGTCTATAGAGTTGCTTTAACATGGAAGAGTGTGGTTGGAAGAACCCTTGGGGATAAAAGGAAGCAGGCACTCTGAGAAGGGGGTGAGGTTGAAATAATGAATGTCTGAAAAGTATAATAATAAATCTTAGTACTTCAATAAAATGACTTGATTAAATTGAAGAAACTTGAATTTGAGTCCAGCAGTTTTATTTATATCAAATAGTTAACACCATTGATATGATAGTGTAGTCAAAATATTTCACCTCATTATTATATTCCATCATCATTAAATTGTATAGATACTTTCTTTTTTTTTTGTCCCCAAATTCACAATACAGACCC
>PVKC010003880.1:0-37427 GCA_004027635.1 Crocidura indochinensis
AAAAAAAAAACAAAACAAAAAGACAAAAAAAATGTTTTATAACATTTTCATCCTATAACTTACAAATATCACTAAAACAAAACCTGCTGTTAGATATTACAACAAAATTCTTACAGATAAAATAGGTTTATATGATTTTCCTGCAACAACTTAAAATGAGTGTTTTTCTGCCAGAGTTTAAGATCTAATGTATCATATAAAATCACAGAAAGGTTTTGAACTAAAATATTGAAATGGGCCATTATACATAACACCTAATCAATATAAAGAGATAAGAAAATTGGTGAGTAAAAATTATAAATCTTGGGGTAAAAAAAGAAAAAAAATTATAAATCTTGGCGAGAGGGAATGTGGTCTAGCAGTAGAATCAATTGGACTTGCGTAGATAAAGCACCTGAGTTCAATTGGTGGTATTATTAATGACATGAGATATAAAATAATTAAAATGAAATAATATAAAAACAAATTTCAGAATTCAACCAAAATTGAATGTGCACATACTTTCAGCATTTAAAATGTAAAACATCACGAGATTTGGAACTGAGTTGCTGCTCTTTCAAAACAGGTTTGGCAGGACCCTGAGTATCTGTTCTAGAATAATCTGTACTAGAATAAGGAAAATTTATATTTAAAAGCACACTCGACACTTGTCCTATTACAAAGACATGTTCCGGTATCCGTGTGCAGTGTTTTGTAAAGTACTTTATTTCCATTAGCATTATAAATTTCTGTTCTTCAGCAAATCAGCAAGAAACTAATGGCACAAATCAATATCATACTCTTCATAGCAACTAATATTAGGCCATTTATTATAGCAATGGCCACTCGAACCTCAGCTAAAGGTTGATCAGGTATTTCCATTTGAATACCATTTAAAAAAAAATGTAACAAGTCACGGGTTGAGTTTTTCTTTTATAAAGTAGTCTTCATAGACTTAAATACCTTGAGCTTCTTAGAGCAGAAGGTAGAATGTAGAGAATGCTCACAAAAGAAAAGAAAAAGAAAAAAAGAAAAAGGCAGCCAGTACCCGTTAATGGCCTAACCTAACCCCACGCTAGAGGAGGGAACAGACCTTAGGAAGGAGACAAGGTGACTTGTAACAGGAAAAGCTAAGAGGCTTGGGCTCCTGTAGCTTTTGCACAGAGACAAGCTGTTAAACAGGTTTTTCTAAGGGGAACAGAGGGAAAAAGAAAGCAGGCCAAAGGCTCCACACTTAATGAGTTCCCCCCAATTTCTTACTGTTCTAAGAGGAGCTAGTTCTGTAATTTCCTTACACTATCCCATGCTGTGGTCCACCAAGTGGAAAGACGGAGTGGGTTTCCCCCTGGGTCCCGACTCCAGGCAACATTCTGCCAGCCTCACCTGATAACAGAATCTTCCCTTTATTACTCAGAAGTAAAGTGTAAACAACCAATCGATCCAGTAATGCTTTCGTTTTTAATTTGCCACTTTGCTACTCCAATTTCCAGGACTTGTTAAAAAAAAAGATATAAGGCAAATTACAAGAATATTAAATATCAACTCAAACAACTCAAGACACATGGAACTCCAGGATTTTTCCTTTCGATCGTTGTGACCAATTAAGAACAAATTTCTTTGTCATTCCATTAGGTTTGTAGCCAAATGTAGACAAGTATAACCATTTAATGCTGTTAAATACATGATCAGTCTGGAGTGCTTAAAATTAAGCCCAACAGCTCTGACAGTCCTCGAGAAAAAGGAGAAACAAATCCCTCAATTCCTGAATGAAACACTGCACACAGGCACAATAGAGCAGGCGCAGGTGCTCTGTGAAACAGAGTGTCCCTTTCCGACATCACAAAATAAGAAGTTCCCCCAGAACCTGGATGCATTTTTATGCAGACACCATGCATCTGCCATACTTTTCCT
Source organism: Crocidura indochinensis (assembly GCA_004027635.1). Classification (NCBI taxonomy): domain Eukaryota; kingdom Metazoa; phylum Chordata; class Mammalia; order Eulipotyphla; family Soricidae; genus Crocidura; species Crocidura indochinensis. The sequence continues at coordinate 1,891 of PVKC010003880.1, forward strand.
TCCTGGTCGTAATGTACAGTCAGTCCTGTACTGACTTGAAAACTGACAGACAACCAACTTCTGTGGATTTCTTAGGACACCCCCATCCTTCCCTTTCTGCTGGCTTACAATACAGACATTGATCAGGAAAAAGAGGGGGGGTCCTCAGAATTATTAACTCTTCATGAGCAACTGAGTCATTTTTTTCCTCCCCTCCACCATTTTAATTAGTACTAAATCTCCTCTCTACTCCCCTAATGCTAAGACACCCCCAGAAGACAACAAAAGAGTGAGTGCAGAGATATAAGGATGTGAGGAGTCCACAGCAGCCCCCCAGGCTTCCTCTAAATCTGAGGGAGTGTCTTCACCAAAGAGCCTGACTCAGCCAGCATTTTCAGATTTTCTATTTAAGCCAAAAGGGGGCTGGCCACCTGACTTTCATTCTTCCAGAATGCTGGAAATAGCTATCACAAAGCAGGGTGAGACAAAGCCATGCAACAGCAATAAAAACTGGTAACAATTACAAGACAATAAAAAAAGGGGAGGAAGGAGTAAGGGGAATTGTTTGAATAGAATATGAAATGCAAGAGGCAAGCTGGGTATTTTTTCTGTGTTCAGATAGAGTCAATGTTTTCCATAAGCAAGTCGCAATTTTACAGCACAGGCCCAAATAAAAAAAAAAAAAAAGGTTGTTATTAAAAAAGGAACAAAAGTCAGAGACATTTCTGAAATAGTTCAACAACACCACAAATCAGTTAAACCTTTTTAAAAAAGAAATCTGAGGATCTAGTGGTCTGTACCTTCAGTTATCAGAAAAAAAATCCTTTCTTGGAAGAATGATAGCTCCAAGTAACCAAGGTGCATATGAAAATAAAGAAAGCTGTGTAGTTTCAGGCCTTGCCAGGAAGAGGGTAGGGCTCAGTGAGATCTTATTTATCAACGTCCCCCCCACCCCAACCTCAACTTCTCCCACCACCAAACTCTGAAAATATTTGCCTACCAAAGAACACTCCAACACTTAAGACTATTTTGACCAGCTATTTTTCCACTGCCTTCACAAAATATAATTCCCCCTTACCTTCTGGAAAATTGTTGGTCCATCCACATTTGTGCTCAGAGTGACCACTACTTTATAATCGTCAGTAAAGTAACTTCAATTCCATGTTAAAATAGGTACTATAGTGAGGCTGGCTGAAAGTCAAACTCAACACATTAACTACGAGTGTCTTTCATTGAACAAAGAAATTCCATCCTGCTTCCAAAGGGGATAAAAAGACGAGTCTAACCCTGGTAACCTTAACACAAAAGAAAGCTAAAAAGGCAGGGACTCGATAAGAACAAAGGATTGTTCTTCCTGATGACATCAATACGTATTAAACACGATGTGTTACACATCCTTCTATCAATATCTGAGATGATAAATTTGCAAATTAATACTACATCGGCCATAACTGCATAAAATTACAACAGCACCCTCTTTAGAAGAGATTGTGATTTATATAATGGTAGTGACTTTTATGTGTTTAATGTTTCTGAAATTAGAGGAGGAGATGAGCTACTGTGAGCAAGCAGAACACAACATACAAGAAATAATTACACTTGTGACCTCGTGCCCTCTAAGGTCACTGCATCACAGGCCAAAGCGAATCAGAGACCCAAAGCATTTACCTCACGCCAGTCCCCGCCTGGAATGAAGGGCAAGTGTGGGTGTATTTCATAAACTAGCAGGTGCTTGACCTCATAAAAAAAAAGTCAATTATCAAAATGCTACATGGAGAACGACACAGATAAGAAATATAGAAGATTGGGTTCTGAGGAATATCTTCCTTTCTCAGACCATGCCTGAGACAACCTACAATATTCCATCTGGATCTAAATTATCTCACAACGGCTTCAAAAAAGCACTACTCCTTCCCTTAGTAAGAGCAATCAAACAAATTTTTTTTACAAATATTGTTGAGTGTTAATATAAGGAAAACAGTAACTCAAAATACAAGATATTCTACTGTTCCAAGAATGAACACAGTTTTAAATCACCCAAATCTCATTCCACTAGTATAAAACTAAAAGTGCCCATCTCCAATATTCTATCAGCAATTAGACATTCAAGTTTTTCTGTATTGCCTGCATTTGTACAGGATAAACTGATTCCTAACTGTGTCGAGGACAGAGCTCAATTACCTGAAGCAAACTCCTCAATTAGAACTTCGTCCTTATGAAAATGTTCGAGCTGGCTTTCCAGTCAAATCAGATTATTACTCCTTTTCCTCCCTGGGGATTTCAGTCAGATCTATTGCATGAACCCCAGAGCAATAACAAATTAAAGTGAATTCTAAGGTGGCGACAATACAGATTCTAAGATCACAGGGACGAATAGGAGACAGCTGGTTAGGCCACTCATGTTCTGGATACTGTTCTAAAAGTCCTAAGAAAAAGCAAAGGCTTCTAACCCACTGCTTTCCTTAGATCCTGGAACAGAAAACCCTATTATAGGCTTTTATTTTACAATGTGCCTCAAGAAAACTCTAGAAACACCTGGTCACTATAACCAGTTGAATTGAATTGTCATCTTAGCCCAGGCTCAATCACTTTCTGACTGAGAAGTCAGAGAAAGTTACTTCCTACTGGAAGTCTCAGACTCTCCATCACTCAGGCAAAGGTTTCTCTGAGTTCTTTGGCACAATGAGACAATCTGGTCCTCGGAAAAAAACATTTTCTCTGCTTCAAGCAAATATCTAACAAACGGACTCTTAGCCGAAGCTCAGTCATAAATCAGGAACTGCCAATACTGTTTCAGCAATTACTGCATAGTTTTTAAATGTCAAAGAAAATACAAATTACCCCCCACCACCAAGTCTGATGAATGCACTAGTTCCCAGAAAATTATCTTGCTAATATCCTACCTATTTTAATGATTAAGAAGGCTCCTATGTTAGACTGGGTTTTACGTTTCTAAAATAATGCTTTTATGTGGGAACTTGCTCCAACCATCATCTCCTGAAACTTTAATGACAACAAGAGAAGCAATTTCACTATAAGCACGTTGGTGGCAGGTGTGGGCTGCCCACCAGCTGGCTCCATAACCTTTTGATCCCTCCGGACAGCAAATCTGTTCAACAGCCCTATGTGGTGATTCCTCATTTGCTATTTGCTTTCTTCTCCTTTCACATGTTCAGAATTCCTCCTCCTTTGGCTTGACATCCTTTTATTAAAACGGAAACCTCCCAGGAAAGCAGACGAAAACTAATTTTACACTCAGTGTAAAAGTTCCAGAATAGAATCATATATTCCACCAAAAGGTGTTTGTGCGAGATGTCTTAAGTTACTTGAGAAAGCACATTTGTCTCTTCCTTGGCTAAAAATATAATTATCGTAAGTGAAATTGTAAGGACACTGGCATTTCGTTAATGTGTAAAGTACTCCAGGATACTGAAACGAATTACCTGAAGCAAAGCCCCCAATTAGAACTTGTTTTTTTATGAAAAATTTCCAACGGGCTTTTAAGTTAAATCAGACCATTACAAGGACATTAATTATGTAAATGAAAAGGTTTAAAGTTGAACAATAAAATTTATTTATTTGAACAGTGTTGAGAACCACTAAGTAATTATCTTATGGTTCTTTTACTGCTCCATTTTGTTGCTGCTGAATTTTGCTATGGCTGGGAAGGCTACTGTCTGAAAGCAGTGTTCATTGCGTCAAACAGCTATGCATCCCTTCACCTCCAACCCCATATTGGAAATCTAAAGATGCTGAAAGAAGCAAGAGAGAGAAACCGCGGTTAAGAGAATGAACTTTGTGGCTTGACATGTATTAATGGGGTGGGTGGGAGCCAAAGAGAGGGGGCTCTGAAAACAATACCTGGTTTAATGACACAACTACACTGCCAGCTACTTAGCAAAAGCCTGAGAAAGAATCGCAGCCTTGGAGGCCATCATCATTACCTCTGGAAAGGTGTCCCTTGGCCCTACTGAGAGGCCCCTCAGCTCAAGCTACACCACATCTTTGTCACTGTTTTCTGAGCGTGTTCTGGGACAATTTCATAACTGTGCCTTGTACCTAATTGATTCTCTTTATCTTGGGGGGAATAAAAAAATAATATGCTATAGTATAACTTGAAGCTAAAGGCAGGAAAACCAAGAACTGGTCAAATACTTTACTTATATTTGGAACTTACAGATCTTAAATGACCAAAATATGGTCATAAATAGAAATGAAGTAGGTGTGATGAGTGAGGGTTCGTTTTCTAAAGAATTAGGTCATCTGTGAATCTTTTTTTTTTTTTTTTTTTTGTGGTTTTTGGGTCACACCCGGCAGTGCTCAGGGGTTACTCCTGGCTCCATGCTCAGAAATTGCTCCTGGCAGGCACGGGGGACCATATGGGGCACTGGGATTCGAACCGATGACCTTTTGCAGGAAAGGCAAACGCCTTACCTCCATGCTATCTCCCGGGCCCCCATCTGTGAATCTTGTGATATATACCTAACTCAATTTTCTTTTCTTTCCTTTTCTTTTATATTTATGTACAATAATTAATAAAATAAAATAATATTATATATTAAGTTCAGAAAACAAAGGTAGAGAATGCATGGGTCCCTGGTTTTCTAGTGAAGGCAAGTAATTGGGAGCAGGCCTAAGGGTGAGCTTCGGTACTTCTCCCTCCCAACATGCCAGGCTTACGTGATATGACGTGATCCATGTACTGAGGTAAATATGGTGCCCAGGCATCAATGGCCTCTTTGCGTCCTGCCTGCTCGATCCTTCGCAGCTCTGCAAGCAGCAGGGCTTGGGCAGCTTCTCTCACCTAAGGGATTGTGAGACAAAGAAAGCAGGTCAGCTAATAAGCTGTGACAAAGTAGGAAATATTCCAGCGAAGTAAACCTAGAAATAAAAAGCAAAAACAAAATAAAACAAAAATTTGATTTTCTTGAGAAGGAACAACACAATAACTACCCAAATCACAAATTAAGGTCTTAAAGCAGAACAACTGTGGATGCCAGCACATCAGTAAAGGCCTTTTTGTCCCATTAGTTTGTGTTCTGAACAAAACTAAGCCCAGAACCTTGGCAGCTGCAAGGCAAGTGCTCTGCTACGAATCACCTCCTAAGCCCGTTCAAGACTGTTTAACAATCTCACTGGAATATTAATACTAATAGAATCGTATTAGGGGTAGAAAACAGGTACAGAAATTAAGATGCTTGCCTTAATTTAATGTGGCTGACCTTGGTCCAAATCCCAGCAATACAGAGTTTGCACTATATAATAAGCACTCTCCGGGGCAACCTCCACACATAGCTGGGAAGTGTCCCCTGGCACCATCAGGTGAGGCCACAAAGCCCCCTTTCACAAGGAAGAATGACGTTTAAACACTGAGTTCATTTTGGACATACATCATTTCCAAAGCTTTTAATGTATTTTTGAGCTTTAATTTAGAATTTTCAATTTTTTAATTTCTGCATAAGTATGGTTGATAAAAGCCACTGGACTTTTGACTTTGGTTTAGCTTTAGCTTGAAAAGAACTTAATCTTACCTTATCAATTTCTGATATTATGCATACTTCTCTATAGTATTATAAAATTTATACCAATATATTGGATGGAGGGAATTGGAACTTTTTGTTTTGGTTTTGGGGGAGGCGTATTTATTAGAGTACCATTCACAGCAGCATTAAGGGTTTACTCCTGGCTCTATATTCAGGAATTACTCCTGGTAGTGCTCAGGGAAGGATATGAGATGCTGGGATCAGCTGTATACAAGTCAAATGCCCTACCCACTGTGCTATCTCTCCCACACTACCAATATAATTCTAAACCCATACAATGTGTTTCTGTAAAATGAAAGTAGGTGTGATGAATGAGGATTTGTTCCTAAAGAATTAGGTCATCTGTGAATCTTGAGATATTTATCTAACTCAATTTTCTTTTCTTTCTTTTTATACTTATATAAAATAAGTAATAAAGTAAAATAATATTATATATTAAGTTCAGAAAACAATTAGACAATTTGTACAATTAAACAGTTCAACAATTTGGTCTTTTTTTGTTTGCTTTTTGTTTTTGTCTTGTATTTTTAATTTTTGGGTCACACAAGCAGTGCTCAGGGGTTACTCCTGGCTCTGTGCTCAGAAATTGTCCCTGGCAAGCTCGGGGGACCATATGGGGTATGCAGGATTCTTCTGCATGCAAGGCAAAAACCTTACCTCCATATATCTCTCTAGGCCCAACATTCAACAATTTGTTTTCAACAAAAATGCAAACAGAATCCTCAGAAATGGCAGAAGTTCTATAACAGAAAAGTTTCTCAAAATTGAATTTCATTTTTTCATATGTGGCACATGACTTTCAACTTGCAGTTTTAGTTTAGTTTTGTCATATTCTGATAAAGTGGTATAGGGTAAGGGCCGGAGTGATAGCATAGTGGTAGGACATTTGCCTTGCACCTGGTTGCCCAGGACGAACCTGGGTTCAATCCCCAGTATCCCAGAGGGTCCCTTAAGTTACCAATTTCTGAGCCACAGCCTGGAGTAACCCCTGAGCATCACTGGGTGTGGCCCAAAAACTAATAAATAAATAAATTAATTAATTAATTATTGTGGTATAGGGTAGGGCCAGAGAGACAGTACAGCAGCCAGCCCCAGTTTGATCCCCAACACTGTACATGGTCCCCTGAACACGGCCAGAAGTGATCACTCGATACAGTCAAAAGTAAGCCCTGAGAACTGCTGGGAGAGACTCCAAATCCAAGGAGGGGGGAAAAATGCCAAAAGCCCAGGATCCAAGTAGGCAGCTTTCCAGTGATATTCCAAATCAGATATTGATCATTTGTAGTTGAAAAAAAATTAACTCTACCGCATCTGATCAGTGTGTGAATAAAAAACAGTTTAATTACAACAGGCTTTTAGTGAGTGCAAAGAGCCAATGCAAAAATCAACAAAATGTTAATATGCTGCAGTATGGCTTGGATTTGAGAGGAGGGAAATTAAGAGCAGTTCAAATGTGTTACTTATATTTGGCAAATTACAGATCTTGAATGATATAAACTGCCTCAGCTATATAAATCAAATGCCATAAGTGGAAAATCTCTGTAAAACATTTCCAGTCCCTGGTAATATTATATTCCAAGCAATATCTAATACAGCCTAAGTCCATTAACACAATATAATAGCCGCCATTTATTGAACTCCTAGCCTGTGTCAGACTCTATACTTACTGCTTTACTTGCATTATCTTCTTTGATTCTGACAGCAATCCCATGAGGAAAGTATTATTATCCCCACTTTACAAATGAGGTGCAGGCAGGTTAAGTAAATTGCCCAGAGTCACAAAGTTAATAATTAGCCAAACTGATATTTAATCTGAGATCCTTTCTAATTTCAAAGCTCTCTGTGCACTCTCGGTAGCAGAGTACATTCTCTCAGACTCCAGCCACTCTCTTAGAATTGGATTGCTATGATTATGCCTGAGCGTGTGACTGGGAAATGGGGTTAGGTGTGCAAGTATGTGTGTAGATGGTCTTACTAAAACAACAAATAAGAGCTCGAGAAGCTGTCAGAGAGCACAGAGGTTTGGTTACATGCCTTGCAGATGGCTCAACCTGCTTTGGTCACATAATCTCGAGTATCACCAGATGCAAGTCTGGAGGCCCCAAAGCCCCATCAGGTTGTCCAGGTAAACCCAGCAGCCCGATTCTTTGGTGGCTGCATGGAGCTGCCTGTCCAGTCGGCTGTGTTTTACTGGGTCAGACCCAGGCAACCAGAGCACTGTTGGGGAGTCCTCAACTAAAAGAATCAAAGGAAACAAAAAACGGTTTAAAATAATATATGAAGTTTTTTTTTTTATAGATTACTTAGGAAATTTGTGGGGGCACACCCCATATTACTCAGGAGTTACTCTTGGTCCGTCCCCAACTAAAAGAAGCAAAAGAAAAAAAAAGCACCAAAAGAAAACAAAAAATGGTTTAAAATAAAATATGAATATTTGTTTTTTTATTGAATACTTAGAAAATTTGGTGGGAGCACACCCATGTCACTCACGAGTTACTCTTGGCTTTGTGTGCAAAAATTACTCCTGGCAGATGTGGGGACCATGGGATGCCAGGGATCGAACCATGTGTAAGACAAATAGCCTACCTGCTGTGCTATTGCTCCAGGCCTTAGGAATTGTTTTTAATGTAACTTAATAAGTAGAACTTTACTACTTAGCACATATAAACTAAAAAAAAACATGGAAATTATAATTACATATTTTTGAAGGGTCACACCCTGCAACGCTCAGGGTTTACTCCTGGCTCTGTGCTCAGAAATCGCTCCCAGCAGGTTAAGGGACAGTATGGGATGCTGGGGATCGAACCCAGGTCCTACCACTGTGCTATTGCTCTGGCCCCATAATTAAATATTTTTAATCACAAAGTTAGTGAGCAGTAGAAAATATTCAATAGAGTTGGAGTGAAAATACAGAGCTTAAGGCACTTCTCTTGCATGCAGCCAGCCCTGGTTTGATTCGAGGCACCATTTAGAATCCCAAGTGTTACTAGGAGGAATAAGTCTTGATCACAGAGCCATGAGTGAGTCCTGAGCAACAGCACCACCACCAAAAAATTAAAAGATACATTAAATAAACAATAACCACTTCTATTTCAAATTTCCCCTCATCCATGCCCTTTGAGTGCATTGTGTCTTCCACCCATTGCACCTGATATTACCTCCAAGCATCGATCTTGCCATCTCCGGGCCAGCATCTCAAGAAGCGGAGGCCGAAACTTGTCCAAGCCCAACAGGTCTGGAAGCATGACGCAGTGCATGGCAGCCAGCTGACTCCAGCCTGTTCAAATGTGAGAGGTTACAGACCATTAAGGACTGCGGCAGCCCCGAAATCTTCCAAGATTCTTTATGAAACTCTACCCCAAACAAAGCAAAAAGGCACATCTGCAATGTTATTTTATAAATGAGCTCAACTTGTCATGAGCTATTTGCACAATGCATTTTATCTCTAAATCATATACGTTAAGGGGAGGGAGAGGAACCTTAAGGCTCAAAACTCTTGACTTTAACACAATAAGTTTCCTCTAAAGTGTTACAAGAATTCTACTATGAAAATGCATCTCTACACTGTCCCTCTGAAATGAAGCACCCATTTCGGGTTGGGAAAGCATAGAAACAGACAGATACCAGGCGACAGGCTTCAAACCACTTGTCTCTAATAGGACAGTCACAGGTCGTCCAAGACAGGTGCCTGTCTCTCAGGACCAGAGGGTCCCGGGGCACTACCACACAGTCCCAGAGAAGCAACAACCTTCTCTGTCACAGGGCCTTTAATTAAGGGCCTTATTGATCACATTTCTGAGATGATGAATCAGATATTTAACCACAATCACTAAAATAAGCAATCAAAACCAATTTTGAGAGAGGAAGAGAATGAATTCAGCCCTTCTCTGAAGTGAAAATCTGACCATCTAAAATCTAAACATCGCTGACTCCAATCTACGGGAATGAATGTTACTTCTTACAAAATTCAATTCTCGTCTACAATATGGAACTTGAATCTATGAAAGCATATAATGGTAGAAGACTACTGCAGTATTTCCAAGAACTGGTATTTAGATATTCTCAAATAGTCACGTCAACCTTATCCTTTAGGAATCTGATAATACATGCACAATAAATACATCAGTCCTCCCATTGTGTACAAATCACTATTAACCCACAAGAATTACCTACTAGGGTAAATTTTATTTACCCTAGGTGACTCATCTGTGATGACAGAATTTCTGCAAATCAATGTTTCAGGATAATCTAAATGTTTTATTTTACAATGGTAATAATAAAGGCCCAACCATAAAGCTCAAAATTAATACTGACAGTATTAAGATGAGGGTGACAGGCACGTCACCTAAAAATTGATCCTTCAGCAAGGAAAATCTGAATCTATAATTACAGAATACAATATATAACTAGCAGCACTCTGGATAATCCATTGTAACAAATGACTACAATGTAAGATATATATACATACCCCTAGAAAATCACCTGGTGACTTCTTAAAGTGTTTTACTGTCTCAGATAAGCACTTTTGAATTAATTTTTTCCTGCAGTGCTTCTCACCAAGGCCCAGGCTAATGACTAATTGTTTTGAATTAACTATCTTTCACGATAGCTTAACCAGCATAACCCTAGTTGTTGGGCTAAAGCCCAACCTTCTCATACAACTGTTGGTATGATCTATAAAACGAAAGCTGAACAAAAAATCATGTTATGCTGTTTCCCCTGCCGAAGGGCACAGAACTGAGAGGATAAGCTCAGTCAGTACTTTACTGGTGTTGGGCCATTTTTTGTTTTTATGAACAGGTAATATTGCCCTTTAGTGAAGAAAAACATACCAGTCTGGGTACATTTGAAACTTTTATTTTAGTGTTCTCCTTCCTATAGGAAACTGGTGATGGAAGACAGTGGCTGTAACTCCAAGCTCATGGGTGCCCTTAAGCTTCTCTGCAGAAATCATCCCACCTGGTTCTGAGGAACAAGGCTGTGGACTTCCCTCAATTTCAGGGCTCCAGGAAATCACTCCCATGAGCAATGTTCCTCAGAAATAATCGAGTAGTCTCATGACATCTCAAAAATGAAATGATAGATTTTTGCTTTGGCCAGAAATAGAAATAAGGAATCGCTACTGGTCTATAATGACTGATACTAACTATCCGTCTAAAGGAAGCCTTCCCAAGTGAAAAACATACACTAAGAGATTCCTCTTATCCCCTTCAAGCTAACAGACATGGCATGAAAGAGATCAGAAAGTGTCTGTCACAGCTTAATGACACATGCAAAATAAAGTCATTAGTTCTAAAAAACCAGAGAGTACATTGCAAACAGCATGAGAACCAATCTCCCTTGAAATACTGACTTCACATCAAAGACTAGCAGCTTGGCACATCTTTAGAGCCTTGGGGTGAGCAGGGACATGAATTGAACCAGCCAAGAGGAACATGCCTCCTTTCTAACTGGCCAGTGGCATGGGCATTAGCAAATAACGTCCTAACACTGGAACTTTTGGATTTGACACATAACAAAGCAGATGAATGCATAAAATAGAGTCCAAAGAGCATGTCATATTAGAATACAGCCCGGGCTGAAGGAGGTCGTTAGGAAGTAGAGAGAGAATACCTTCATTTACTAAGAAACAGGTATGTAAAGCAGGAGGAGGAACGGGGTCAGAGCCAGAGGGAGCAGCATCAGACCAAGCAGGTGCGGCAACTTGCAGAGGAAAAGAGAAGAAATAAAGAGGAGAGAACTGAGGTACAGCAGTTTCTGAAAAAAAGCTCAGTATTAGTGAAGAATGAAAACAAGGTTGGCAAAGCATAATAAATGTAGAATTGAAAGATGATGTTTTAATCAAAAGGCATGGCCATTAAGGATTACAGTAGTGGAAGGATACATTTTATTGACCATGTCATTCCTGGTCCTCTGAAAACCAAAGATCTATTCTATTCATAGGTGAGTGCTATGGCAACTAAGACCAAACAGTAGCTCTAAAATTCAGGCAATGATTTAAAATGAATGAATAAATAAACATAGTTAAATTACATTAGCAAAAGTATAACTCAATTTTAAAATGCATCCCATAATGAAAACTTCATCTAGCCTTCATTTGATCAGACTCATAATATGAAACATATTTATTATGTGCAAATTATGACAAAAGCCAACATTCACTAAAATCATTTCAAGGAACACATTTATTATATACAAATTTAATTTAAAAATGCAAGCTTATAAGAAATATATGTAACTAAATTATTTTAGCTACACTTAACGAAAGCATTCTTATGCCATAAGTGCCTTATTGTCTAAAATAAAGAAAACAATTACCGTGGCTTTTATAATCCTTATATTATAGATGCACCCAAACCCCCCCCAAATAAGTTATGTTACCAGAAAATGTTTCAGTTTAAATTACCATATGAAAAGGCAAAAGGACCGTATGGTGCGGACATTCTACAACTGGAGGTCAACGTTAAGATTTAGAGGTCACAATTTGACACTTCCTTCCTATGAAGAAATTACCATATGTCATGCACAAGCATCTTCAAATTAATCCCTCTCCTTTCTTCTGTCATTGAACAGCAATAGGTTTGGGCTCCTGAACAGATTAAGCATTGTCCACTGAATGATATGTTTGCTTTTCATGCAGTGAAGTTCTTTTGTAACTACAGGACAGCTGCATGAAAACAACTTTTCATAATTTCCACACGAATGCATCATAATGTCAATCAGGCACGTGTGGGGTAAACAGAAGAACTAAAGAAGTACATTAATACTCAAAAAAAATCCAACTCTACACAGCTTAGGAAGAGCATCTTCTATGTACTGATATTTTCATTTAGAAACTGATAAACCTTTTGTTATGAGACCTGCTCTTTGCTTTATTCCTTATAAAAGGATAATGATATTTTATTAAAGGAATGGAGTCCTAATGTTGCATAAGATCTAAAAAATATGTTGTAATCTGGCAAAGAATTTCCAAATATATATATGTGAATATATATATATATATAACTCTTATTTTTTGTCACCTTAATTATAAACTCAGTTATTATGGATTAAATATTTACTTCCCAATACGATAAGTGAATGATCTCTGATGGCAAGGAATAAATTTTCAGATTTTAGCTTCTATCCACCAAGATAGTAGAAAAGGTTCCTCTGGTGGTTTCCAACAGTTGAGATTTTTCTTTAGTTTCTACTTTTAAAAATGAAGAAATTTGGGAATTAAAAAAGAAGTTTAGAAGTGAATACTATTGGCCTAGCTGGGTCAAAGGAGCAGTAGAAGGAAACTATATTTTCTCTAAGATGCAAATTAAAAGGAAGCTAGATATGTTACTAGCAAAACTGACAGAACAAGTATAATATATCATTATTATTGCCCTAGCTGGGTCAAAGGAGCAGTGAAAGGAAACTATATTTTCTCTAAGATGCAAATTAAAAAGGAAGCTAGAAATGTGAGTAGCAAAGTGATAGGATAAGTATAATATATCATACTAGAATAAATGCACCATATGTAACTTTATTTTTAGTAATGAAAATGAATAGATTTTGAAATCTTTTGATTTTTTAGACTTGAATAGATTTCTGGAGTCTTAAATCACATAGCATAAATTAAAAAAAAAAAAAAAAACAAGCATTACTGGGGCTGAGCAGTAATATAGTGGGTAGACCTCTTGCCCTGCAAATGGCCTACTCAGGCTCAATTCTCAGCACTCCATAATTCCCTGAGCATTGTCCAGTTGTGATCCCTGAGCAGAGAACCAGGAGTAAACTCTCAGTATAGCCAGGTGTGGCACAAAAACAAAGGGGGGGGGGCATTTACAACTTAAATTAGTAAATCCTGGTCATTAAAAATAAGCATACTGTTATAGAAATCAAATAATAGATTATGCTTTAAAAATCTCAGCCTCACCACCAAAATATACTTCCCTCAGATGTCTTAATACCTAACATTGCACTATCAAAGAGTCTTCATACATCATTGAAAAATTAAAATGAAACCTTATGGGAGTTTTTAAAACTGTCAACAGATAAAGAAAAATAACCAATTAATTTTGGAAGAAAAACATCACAATTCCAAAATGTAAAGCTAAACAGAGACTAATAAACCTAAAGAAACTGTGGGAGGCACCTGAACCTCCAAGGCTTACAGCATCAAACAGAAGCAACCATTCGATTTCTTAAATGGAAAAGCTGCCATGTCCACTATCAATAAGGATTAGTAAAGCACAGAAGGAAACCATGTCTGCTCAGCTACAAAATGGTGGCAGGATGAAGCCCGAATTCTATTCTTTTACCTGGGAAAGATCTTTGCATAACATTTCCGAGTTATGCAAAATGCATCTTTTCATAGGAGGAGAAGAGTGAAGATAAAAGAGCATGTGTTGCAACATGCATAACACACATGTGCTCTGGTTTATCTTTAAGTGGCATATGCTGACATATGCATCATTAAGATCCTTGGTTTCTGCATTCATTTATAATCTATTTCTAAAATTCATTTTTCCCTGTCTATCATCATGACTCTAAAACATATGCAAATATATATATACCTATGCATATATGTTTGTACAAGACTACATACATATACATAGATACAAGGAGAGCATATAAGTGGCATATTTCTCCACAAATTAGTGTAAACCTCATTAGCTTCCAAGAACATAAACACATAGAGCCCTTTCAATGCACTTTGCAGAAAATGTAAAGGGAAGAAAGTCTAGACACTACAAATAAAAAAAAAAACACAATACTTAAAGTAAAATGTAGAAATCTCAGTGTAACATCAGCCTTTTATATACATCCTCCATGACAGTCCTTGGAAACTGATAAGCAGACTAACCATTTTTCAAATCAACAAGATGCACTGGGATAAATAAATCATCAAATATTGTAAGGGAGAGGACAATATTCTAAAACAGCACATGAAAAGTATGAATATGCAAAAACAGTAGAGAATATAATTGAAAAGAATAAAATAAAGCTGAACAAGTTAAGAACCAGGATAACATTCTAACAGATAAGCAGTTACATAAAATAAAAAACATTGTTGATCATTTTGAAAACTACAATAGCAGTACTTAATCGCTAGATCACCCCTGGATCACATCAGATTTGGAGTAAGTTTAAATATAATACTTTTCTACCTTACTCCAGTCAAAGAATAAATAATCAAAGCCATCTCTATAAAGGTCTCCCTATTAATTGCCTTGAAAGTAAATAAACTAAGACCAAAAACCATGGGGAGAGAACCCATTTCAGTGAAAGAAAATTGTAATGCATAAACTCACTAGGCATATAAAAACCATAAAAATGTTCTATTTGGTTTAATAAACAAGCCATGCTGACTATATACTAACTATTAATGTAATCTTTTGTTTTGCTTTATTTTTGGACCACAACAGCAGAGATCACTCCTGGCAGGCTTGAAGGACCATATGAGATGCCAAAGATTGAACCCAGGTTGGCGGTGTACAAGGCAAATGCACTATTCGCCTTGCTGTCACTTTGGCCTCCATGTAAACATTATTTTAAAACCTCAAAAAATTACATAAATGTTTTCCTCAAAGTTCTCAGAACCTAAGAAGAAAAGAACAAAAGTAATTAACTAATACATTATACACTGTGTTTCTAGGACTTTTCCCTAGAAAACAGAGATTGCTTTTGTTGGTCTCTGCATCTGTTAGCGGCATACTAATTTCTTACTAAGCAATTTCAATGTATTAGTCAGTGTTCATGTACCTATGATAACCTGGTGAACAATGAAAAAGTTAAAAAAAATAATGCCCTTGTGATTTGGGGTTTCCAAAATATATCAAGATTGCAAGCCAATTTCATTAAAGGATCATAAATCCAAATACAAAATCTCACATATTTTCCAACCTAACCATTGACCCTGATGTACGCGTCCCAAGTTTTACCTACGAACCCTGGGAAACTATAGGTTAATTTAGAAAAATAAATCCCTGACATAATTTAGTAATAACTACCACTTATTCTTAAATTTAGACATTAAAAATGAAATTATTTCTGACAAAGGAATTGTAAATAATACAACATAACCTTAAGTCTTCACATCTTTATTACTAGAGATGTAGCTACTAAGCAACTACAGTCAAAACCAAGAAAAGCACTAAATATATAGAACAAGGACTTGGGCTATGAGATGGGTCAAGAGAAGTATAACTGTGGGAGGGAGAAGGGTAGGAATGTAGCTCAGAGGTAGAGCATATACTTTGTAAATACAAGGCCCTGGGTTTGATCCCTAATGAGAAAACAGCATGTAAGAATGCAGGGAAGGGGTCCGGGAGATAGCATGGAGGTGGGGCGTTTGCCTTTCATGCAAAAGGTCATCGGTTCGAATCCCGGTGCCCCATATGGTCCCCCGTGCCTGCCAGGACCAATTTCTGAGCATGGAGCCAGGAGTAACCCCTGAGCGCTGCCGGGTGTGACCCAAAAAAAAAAAAAAAAAAAAAAAAAAAAAGAATGCAGGGAAGTCTAGATCCCTAGGCAGATTTAGGGCTATATGATTATGAAGAAAAATGTAGTTGCCATGCATTTTTGATCCCTTTATTAAATGTTTTATAAGCTACATAATCAAATATATAATAAATACTATTTCTTCCAAAGATCACTGGTAAATGTTAAAATATCAAGTGCACTGATAAGACAAAAGAGAAAATTATTTTCCAATGATATACCTAAATGCTGCTTCTAAAAATTTGTTAACAATATTTATTAATATATACTTATTGTCAGATCAAAATGTCTATAAGTGCCCAAAATCCAATTAAAGTCTTGGTTCCAGGGCTGGAACAACAGCACACATGAACAGCATTTGCCTTGCATGCAGCCGATCTGAGACAGACCTGGGTTCGATCTCTGGCAGCCCATTTGGTTCCAAGAGCTTGCCAAGAGTGATTTTTGAGCACAGAACCAGGAGTAACTCCTTAGCGCTGCCAGGTGTGACCCCAAAGCAAAAAAAAATTAAATTAAATTAAATAAAAAGTAATAGAGTCTTGGTTCTATATATTCTTGCAGTGAAACAAGACTAGTCAACCTACCTCACAGTTTATTGAAAGCACACATGTTCATGTTTGCAATCCAACTTCTAAAACAGATTGTGCATTAATGCGCAACTCACTGGGGGACATGCATAGAAAAACAAAGCAAAGAAGTCAGAGTAGAAAGATGAGAATATACAACAATAATTGCTGAATTGTAACCAGGGAATTTTGTATGTAACCAGTTTTCATTTTTTTTTTTTTTTTTTTTTGGTTTTTGGGCCACACCCAGTGACGCTCAGGGGTTATTCCTGGCTATGCTCTCAGAAGTCGCCCCTGGCCTGGGGGACCATATGGGGCACGGGGGATCGAACCGAGGTCCGTCCAAAGCTAGCGCGGTAAGGCAGGCACCTTACCTCCAGCGCCACCACCCAGCCCCAGTTTTCTTTTTTTTAAATATTTTTCTTACCACTTTTTACACTAAACTGGTTATGTGCACATGTTATCTACTCACTGCACATAAACTACTGAGTATGCATCAGACAAATCAGACACCCAAATACAAGGCACCCAAATAGAGGGCTTACAGAAAGCAGATTGGAATGCCCACAAGGATAGAAAGCAGAGTGGAGTGCCCACAAGGATACACTCCTGGTAATAAAGGTCAAGTGGTGCTTAGAGACTACCAGGGGTATATGCAGCAATGCTCAAGTGACCTTGAAGAGCAGGGACTGTACTTGGGACCTCCGTGTTGAAGCCCTTTGAGATATCTCACAATCCCTCAAATAAGAGCTGTTTGAAAAAAAAAAAAGCGGTTAAAAAAAGAATGATTATTATATTCTCATGTTAATGTTTAAGTAAAATGATTTCATAATTAAATTTTGGGGATTTTTTTTTTTGGTGTTTTGGTTCATACCCAGCTGCACTCAGGGGTTACTCCTGGCTCTGAGCTCAGAAATAGTTCCTGTCAGGCTCAGGGAACCATATGGGATGCTGGGAATCAAACCCAGGTCTATTCCAGTAAGCAGCTTTGAAGGCAAAAGCCCTACCACTGTGCAAAAGCTCCAGCCCCTTGGAGCTTTTTTAAATTAGGATGAGGTAGGTAATACCAGAGAGTATGTAAGGGATACTACTGCCTCCTGCAGTGCTCAGGCAACTATATGTAATGCCAGTGATCAAACAGCATTAGCTGCATCCGATGCAAGCATCTTACTTCCTGTACTATCTCTCTGTACCTGATTGGGTGAGAGTGGGTAGAGTTGGGCCTCACCCAGAGGCTTGGGAATGGGAACTCCTGGCTGTGCTCAGGGAAACATGTTACTAATAGAGAAACAGGAGCAGATAAGTGAAAGGCAAGCACTCTGTCTGACCCTTAAGATCGCTAACTCAAGGGGCCCGGGAGATAGCATGGAGGTAAGGCGTTTGCCTTTCATGCAAAAGGTCATTGGTTCGAATCCCGGTGCCCCATATGGTCCCCCGTGTCTGCCAGGCACAATTTCTGAGCATGGAGCCAGGAGTAACCCCTGAGCACTGCCAGGTATGACCCAAAAACCAAAAAAAAAGATCGCTAACTCAAACTTTTGATTCCATCCAAAAAGTGCTCAGTACTCAACTAGGTAAAAGTTAACTTTTTTAACATTTAATCAAATTTTACTGGAATACAGAGACAGAAAAGCATAGACTATAATGGAGGATAGGAGAGAAAAAAAATCAATGCAAAACTAATTAATGTCAGATTTGTCAAACAGGAGTGGTGAAGTGGTTGCTATAACTGTAATCTAGATATTCAAAAAGCTAAAGATATATATAAAGATAAGATATATATATAAAGACAAGATATATATACATACATATGCATACACATCTCAAATCTAAATTCTGAAGGTGCAAACACAATGCCTGAGATTAAAAACACAGTGGATGGAACCAGTAACAAATTATTATTGAGTAAAGAAAACTGAACTTAAAGACACGTTATAGCCATTACCTACTCAAAACACAAAGCAAAGAACAAATAAATGCCAAAAATTAAACAAAAGACATCTATCCAAAAGCTGTGAAACTATTTCAAGTGGTTCAATGTACATGTGATTGAAGGAACCCAAAAACAGAGCAGAGAAGAGGGAAAAAGTTATTTTAATAACAAAATATTTATTCTTATTGTGATTGTAAATGTTTTAAATGATGAGAAACAGGAAACTATTGGCTTAACAACATTCAACCATGAAACATGTGAGAAAAATTATACTAAATAATAAATATAAAAACATAATAAACAAATTGCTCAAGACTTAATTAAAAACAAAGAAAGAAAAAATTTTTTTAAGTTTTGGTCACACTAGGTGCTAATCAAGAATGTCTCCAAGGTCTGAAATAGAGGGACATACCCAGTGGTATTTAGGAGACAGCGTGGGCCATCAGACTTACGTGCCTATGCATGTATTATAAGGACTTTCTCTTTGGCTCCCAAAGAGAAAACTTTCAAGACTCATAAAGTGAAAAAAACTATTATGTATCAAGGTACCTATATACAGATGACATCAAATTTCTTATCAGAAACAATGCAAATGAAAAAAGTCTTATCATCTTCAAAATACCAAAAGATTAAAAATGGACAACCTAGATTTCTATTCCAGACAAAGTTATCTTAAATAAACAAAAGCAGGGAGGGGCTGGAGCCATAGTACAGGGGTTAAGAACAATTGCCTTGCATATGGCCAACCCAGGTTTGATTATCTGGAATCCCATATTGGTGGTGCCCACCAAAGCAACTCCAGGAGCAATTCCTGAGTGTAGAACAGAAGTAATTGCTAAGTAAGCATTGAAGGGTGTACCCCAAAACAAAAACAACCAAAGACATGGGAGAAAAAGATGTTTTTGAACAAATAACAGTTGAACTGCAAAAATTGTTAGTAATAATTTAGGCAAAAAAAAAAATGTAACCAGACAAAAATTTTAAGTCTCCACAAATACAAGAATAAAAGCACCAAATAAATGGTAATTATATGAATAGATGTATTTTTTCTTATTATTCAAATTTTTTAAAAATTAAATGAGGCCAGAATGCTGGTACAGCGGGTATGGTACATTCCTCGTATGCAGCCAACCTGGGTTCAATCCCCTTCACACCCAAGCACAGATATGAGAAGTCACTGAGCACAGAGCCAGGAAATAGCCTCGAACACAGCCAAATGTGGTCCAAACACAAACAAAAATATTAAATTAGGCTGAGTATTAAATGCAAATGATAATGATTTATGAAATTTGTAACAAATAAATATGAAATGCATGGCAGTAATAAAAGCCAAAAATTAGAATATTCAATTATAATCTTATAGGGGTTGGCTTTATTTGGGGCCACACTCAGCAGTGCTCAGGATTTGCTCCTGGCACACTGCTTAGGGATCACTCCTGGTGTGCTCAGGGGACTATGTGGGGTTAAAGAAATTGTCTCTGGATTGGCCACATGTAAGGCAAATGGCCCACCCACTAAATTATCTCTCTGGTCCTTATATTTACATGTCAGGTAGTCCTAGGGATATTCTATAGGAATAAAAACACAATACAAAATCCCTTCCATGGGCCGGAGCGGTGGATCAGGGCGTAAGGTTTCTGCTTTGCATGAGCTAGCTTAGGATGAACTGTGGTTCTAACACCCAGTGTCCCAATAGTGATTTCTGAGTGCATAGCCAGGAGTAACTCCTGAGTGTCACTGGGTGTGGCCCCCAAAACATCCCTTCCTCACACCTATTCATTGCAGTGATATTTACAATAGCCAGACTGGAAACAACCAAAATGCCCTTCGACAGATGAATGGCTAAAGAAACTATGGTACATATACACAATGGAATATTATGCAGCCACCAGGAGAAATAAAGTTATGAAATTTTCCTATACATAGATGTACATGGAATCTATTGTGCTGAGTGAAATAAGTCAGGGGGAAGAGAGAGAGAAACACAGAATAGTCTCACTCATCTATGGGTTTTAAGAAAAATAAAAGACATTATTGAAATTATTCCCAGAGATGACGGCTGGAAGAACCAGCTCATGATATGAAAGCTCCACCAGTTAGAGAAATAAATACACTGAGGTCCCCCAACCTGCCAGGGGCAATTTCTGAGTGCATACCCAGGAGAAAACCCTGAGCACTGCTGAGTATGGCTAAAGACCAATCAATCAATCAATAAAGTTTAAAAAAAAAGGAAATAACTACACTGAGAACTATCATAACAATGTCAATGAATGAAGTAGAAAGCCTCTCTCAAATACAGGCAGCGGGGGGAGGAGGTAAATGGCACTGATGATGGGAATGTGGCACTGGTAAAGAGGGACATGTTCTATTTATGACTGAAATTCAACTATAATCATGTTTGTAATCATGGTGTTTAAATAAAGACAATATTTAAAAGTTAAATAAATGGGGGCCCAGAGAGATAGCACAGTGGTGTTTGCCTTGCAAGCAGCCATTCCAGAACCAAAGGTGGTTGGTTCAAATCCCAGTGCCCCATATGGTCCCCCGAGCATGCCAAGAGCAGACAGCCAGGAGTAACCCCTGAGCACTGCCGGGTGTGGCCCAAAACCAAAAAATAGATAGATAGATAGATAAATAAATAAATAAATAAATAAATAAATGTCAGGTGGTATAATATCACTTGGAGGAATATATAAGTTAAATATATAGATTAGAAATTTTGAACTATCAAAACACAAAATCACAAAAATATTATAATAATATAAAAGACAAGAGAAAAAGAAAATAGGAAACAGGAACCGGAGCCGGAGCAGTGGCGCAAGTGGTAAGGCATCTGCCTTACTTGCGCTAGCCTAGGACGGACTGTGGTTCGATCCCTTGGTATTACATATGGTCCCCCAAGCCAGGAGCGATTTCTGAGTGCCTAGCCAGGAGTAACCCCTGAGCACCACCAGATATGGTCCAAAAACCAAAAAACAAAGCAAAAAAAGAAAAAAAGGAAACAAAGAATAAATTGAACAAGAATTATACAAGCCAAAGCTAACCATATCAATAATTAGAAAATATAATTTTAAATGATCATATTGTTTACCAAACTAAACTGTAAAGTTCCCAAAAGGTGAAAAATAAAATGGAAAATGGAAAAAGATATGCAACCAATCTGCTCTACAAATCAAGACTATTTTAGTATAATCAAAGTAGGCCTAAATGTAAAGGATATTAGCAAAGATAAAGGGGTAACTTCATAGCAATAGTGAAATGACATTTCTTTTTTTTAATTAATTTCTTTATTTAAACACTGTGATCACAAAAAAATAATTGTAGTTGGGTTTCAGTCATAACAAGAACAGCCCCCTTCACCAGTGCAACCTTTCCATCACCAATGCCACCATCTCTTCCCTCCCCCACACCCCGTCTGCATTTGAGTCAGTCCTTTACATTCCTCACTCACTGACATTGTTATAATAGTTCTCAGTGTAGTTATTTCTCTAACTGCACTCACCACTCTTTGTGGTGAGCTTCACATCTTGAGCCAATCCTTCCAGCCCTCAACTCTGGGAATTATTTCAATGTCTTTAATTTATCTTAAAATCGATAGATGAATGAGACTATCTGTGTCTCTCTCTCTCTCTCCCTCTGACTAATTTCACTCAACATAGTAGATTCCATGTACATCCATGTATAGGAAAATTTCATAACTTTATCTCTCCTGATAGCTGCATAATATTCCATTATGTACATGTACCACAGTTTCTTTAGCCATTTATCTGTCGAAGGGCATCTTGGTTGTTTCCAGAGTCTTGCTATTGTAAACAGCACTAAAATGAATATGTGAGAAAGGGATTTTTGTATTGATTTTTTGTGTTTCAAGGGTATATCCCTAGGAGTGGTATAGCTGGATCAAATGGGAGCTCAGTTTCCAGTTTTTTGAGGAATCTCCATACTGTTTTTCATAAGGGCTGAACTAGAGAACATTCCTACCAGCAGTGAATGAGAGTTCCCTTCTCTCAACATCCCCACCAGCACTGATTGTTCTTGTTCTTTGTGATGTGTGCCAATCTCTGTGTGAAATAACATTTCTTAAGATTTATGAAACCAGGGCCGGAGTGATGGTACAAGCAGTAAGGTATCTGCCTTCCCCGCGCTTGCCTAGGATGAGCCATGATTTGATCCCCCAGCATCCCATATTGTCCCTCAAGCCAGGAGCAATTTCTGAGTGCATAGCCAGAAGTAACTCCTGAGTGTCACCAGATGTGCCTCCCCATAAAAAAAAGAGTTATGCACCTAACAAGAGAGCTTTGAAATATACCAAATAAGGACCAGAAAAATAACAAAAGGCTCAGCTTAGGTTCTGCACGTGGAAGGCTTGGGTTTGATCCCACTGAGTACAGGGACAGGAATAGCTGCCTAGTATTGCTATAAGGAAAAGAGGGAGGAAGGAAGGGAGGATGGGAGGGAGGGAAATGGGAAGAAGGGAGGAAAAGGGAGAGAGGGAAGAAAGAAAGGAGAGGAAAAGGGAGGGAAGGAGGAACAGGGAGGAAGGGAGGAAAAGAAGGCAGGAGGGAAGGAGGAAGAAAAGACAGAAGGGAGGTAGGGAGGAAAAGGGAGGAAGGAAGGGACAGAAGGAAGAGAGGAAGGAACAGAAGAAAGAATAACAGAATAGAGGGGATGGAAGGGAGGGAGGAGAGATGGAAGGAAGGAAGGATGGTAGAAAGGAAGGAAGGAAGGAAGGAAGGAAGGAAGGAAGGAAGGAAGGAAGGAAGGAAGGAAGGAAGGAGGGAGGGAGGGAAGGAAGAGGGTGGGATGGAAGGAAGGAAAGAAGGAAGGAAGGGAGGGAGAGAGGGAAGACAAAAGGAAAGAAGGAAGGACAGAAGGGAGGAAAGAAGAACAAAAGGGAAAAAGGAAGGAGGGAGGGAAGAAGAGAAAAAGGAAGAAAGAATGGGAAGAAAGAACAAAAGGAAGGGAATGGTGGGGGAGGGAGGAGAGATGAAGAAAGGAAGGACAGAACGGAAGAAGGGAGAAAGGGAGGGAAGACAGAGGAAGAAGGAAGGTCAGAAGAAAGAAAAGAAGAACCAAAGGAAAGAAGGAAGGAGGGGGAGGAAGGAAAGATAGAAGGAAGGGAATGGTGGGGGAGGGAGGAGAGATGAAGAAAGGAAGGAAGGACAGAATGGAAGAAGGGAGAAAGGGAGGGAAGACAGAGGAAGAAGGAAGGGCAGAAGAAAGAAAAGAAGAACCAAAGGGAAGAAGGAAGGAGGGAGGGAGGAAGGAAAGATAGAAGGAAGGGAAGGAAAGGAAGGGAGGAAAGGAAGGAAGAGATGGAAGGAAGAAAGGCGAGGAGCTAGAGAGGAGGATGAAACAGGTTAAAATAAATAAATATTTATAAAATTAAAAATACATATTAATTCCTGTCAAGATGGCAGGTTAGGGAGGTTGTTGGAAACTCGGAAACTGGTGGTGGGATTGCATTGTATGTCTAAAACTCAACTATCAAAGCTTAATCATATTTCTTTAATTAAAATTGTTCTAATTAAATTCAAATGCATATTAAGAATTGTTAGGTACATTAGATCAAAATAATCTGACAAGTGCAGAATTTACTACAATATGAAATATACATTTTAAAAAATGTACATTTTTAAAGCATAGCAGGTTCATTAAATGTACTTAGTCATTTAAAGGGGAAAACTGTATTTCTAAATTTGAAAGCCCTATGATTCCACTTATGACTTCTGGAGTACCATCAACTTACTTGCCAAATACTCCAAACACTGCCAGGAAAAATTACTGAGCATAGGGCCAGGCATAAGACCTTAGCATGACCACATTTGGCCCAAAACAAAACAAGTTTTTTAGTAGGTAGGGTTTTGAAGTTCAGATACACATATGGTACTACTATTGTCAAAATTAGGGTATCCTTTATGCATAAAAACTGGGTCAAAATGGGACAGGACAATAGTGCAGAAGGAATGGGTATTAGCTTTGCAGACAGCCAATCTGAGTTCAATCCCTCGCATCCCATATGGTCCCCTGAGCCTACCAGGAATAATTTCTGAAGGCAGAGCCAGACGTAACCCCTGAGCACTGTTGGTTGTGGCCTCAAATAAAACAAAACAGCAACAACAAAAATAGGTCAAATACAATACAATTATGCAAAATATACTTATTCATTTCTAAAATGTGACCTATTTAAATACGTCACTATCTCTATTTATATAAGAACTAGAGTGACTTTTCTCCCTTTTCACAATCCAAGACAAACAAAATGTTATGATTATATACTAGTATGTCTCTTCAGATTCTAGAACTGAACATTCATGTCAGTAAAACTTCATTCTAGGGTTAAAGCAATAGCACAGCAGTAAGGTGTTTGCCTTTCATGTGGCTGGCCCAGGATGAATCTGGGTTCGACCCCCAGAGTCCCATATGGTCCCCCAAACCAAGAGCAATTTCTTTTGCTTTTCTTTTTTTCTTTTTTTTGGTTTTTGAGCCACACCTGGTGACGCTCAGGAGTTACTCCTGGTTATGCGCTCAGAAATCACTCCTGGCTTTGGGGAATCATATGGGATGCCAGGGGATTCAACGGTGGTATATCCTAAGCTAGCACAGGCCACTTACGCCACTGCTCTGACCCCCAGGAGCAATTTCTGAGCACATTGCCAGGAGTAACCCTTGAGCGTCACCTGATGTGACTCAAGCCCACCCCCCCAAAAAAATACCCACTTCATTATACTCACTTATCCTGCTTTAAGGCCTTTACCCAAAGAACATAAAAACACCAATTTATAGAGATCTACACGTGCCACACTCATTGTAGCATTCTTTATAACAGCCAAGAGATGGAAACAAAGTGTTGAATAGCATGTCAGATAAGGAAAATGCAGTATGTATACACAATGGAATACTACTTAGCTATAGAAAGCAAAAGAAAAAAGAAAATAAAGGTCAACCCTGCCAATTTTCATCTGTCCATCCACAGGGATGGACATGGTATTATGCTAGAGAAATAAGTCAGATGGGGAAAAGGATCACCATATGATTTCACACATGGGTTCACAAAAAAAAATTAATAACCAAAAAATGAATGAACTAAATATAATAAATATCTAGGTCATAAAACCAAACAACTGATTATCAGAAGGATTGTGAAAGCAAGGATGTTAAACTAGGCAAAAGTGGTCAGCAGCACTGTGGTCGGTGGAATCATATTTTTAAATGAATACATTGCACTATGAAAGCAATAGTAGTTCAATAAAAATAGTGCAAAACAAAGCATTTCTAATCAACTTGGCACGGTGAAAGCATTTCCCATAAAGAATATGCATAGGCACATTTCAACATCCCCACTTTACACATCAAACTTTACTTTGTGATATTAGGATTTGAAAGGAAGCAGCTGAAATAGTAATTAATGGCATACAAAATAATAAGACATCATACATCCAAGACATGTTTTTCTAAGTTGCAGTGTCATGATTTACAACAGATTAATGAGTGTCTGAGGCCTACTGTCTTCCCTCCGCACCCCTGCCACCAACTGCCAGCACCCTGCCACCACTGTGCACACTGGGGTTTTTTTGTTGTTGTTGTTGTTAGTTTCTTTGTTTTGGGGATCACACCCAGCTGCACTCAGCGGTTACTCCTGGTTCTACTCTCAGAAATTGCTCCTGGCAGGATCAAGGGACCATATGGGAAGCTGGGATTCGAACCACGGTCCTTGTGCATGCAAGGCAAATACCCTACCTCTATGCTATCTCTCCAGCTGCACACTGGCTTGCAATACTGTTTCCCTTTGAGATCACTCTATTAAGGAAGATTTCATTTTACCTTGTTTGATCTGTCCTTGCCCGACATTACTGGAAGCTGACGGGGAACCCCTTCCCTTAGACAGGTCTGGGGTGCTTGGTCTAGGTGGCCTTTAAAAAGAAAAAGAAAGGGGTGGGGTAATACATGTATATAAACATTCATATTTCCAAGTCTCCAGAGTCACTTAGAATAATAAATGCTCTAGCACCTAACTAAATATAAAATAAACACAGAGAACCTACTCATTTTGATATTCAAAAATAGATATTTTTTGTGTACCTATCAACACTTTCCATCTCAAAGCAGCAAGCTTTACTATTTAGAATGTATGCCTTATACTATTTTTAAGAAATACGTATGAGCCACTAAGGCACTATCACTGACAATTTTTTTTTTGGGGGGGGGGCATACCCAGTGACTTTCAGGAGTTATTTTCTGGCTATGAGCTCAGAAATCACTCCTGACTTGGGGGGCCATATGGGATGCTGGGGATAGATCGCAGGTCTGTCCTGGGTCAGCCATGTGCAAGGCAAACGCTCTACTGCTGCACTATTGCTCTGGCCCTCAATTCTTTTCTTTGTAAGTGTGTCCTACAGTTTTTAAGATCAATTTGTCCTATATCTTGTCCCACATTACTCCATGGAACTCTATACTGAGTTGAATGAAAAGTAGGCAATACCCAGATCAGAAGTTAAGAAGACATTAACAATCGTTGGTTCAAGGTTAGGGGACTATACCCAGCGGTGGTGTCAGCTTACTCCTGCCTGTTCTTAGGGATCACTTCTGGTGGAACTGGAATGACCAGAGGCAGGTTTGCCACAGGCAAGGCAAGTGCCCTACCCAGTGTACTACCAGTCTAGCTCCAAGAACCCTTGGACTCTCTAGGCAAAATTCCTGAATTCATAGTCTGGCTCTACCACTTACTTGAACAAGTATCATCACCTCTTCATATCTCAGACCATTTCTTAAGTAAAATGAAGAGAAATAAGGTCACCTCCTCCGGAATGCTGAGAATCAGTGAGATCTTTCAAAACAGCCAGAGAAAAGTTAAGGGCTACTTAAGTAGTTGCTAGATTTTTTTATGTTAATGTGGCCAATTCTCAATACCGTATAATAAAGCCACAGTTCCAAAAGTTGTCCTCATAATTTCCAAGGGGAAAAATTATGATTCAGGTTATGTATTCTAGAAATTTTATAGTAGTTGTCTTCTGCACTTTAAAAATTGTTATCTCTTTTCCCAGGGAAAACTTCTGGCTATACGTCTCACCAAATTCTGAAGTCAATCACTGAGCATATACTTGCTCATTATCTGTCACTAGGAGAAGCATTTAACTGAATAATCATTTTGGATGGAATGATAGTGCATATGTAAACAGATCTAAATACTCAGATAATATTTACAAAAGGCATAATCTATCAAATCTAAACCGTGACCTAGTTACTATAAGTTCTGAATAGCTACTAAAAGTACCTCTATCACTGCCTCTGTCAATATCAATAAAACTATTGTTCTATTCTACTTCAAAACATGCAAACCGTGTCTTAAAATTTAAAGGGCAAACACTGAAGTAATACAAAAATTTACACTATAAAGCTGGAGGGAAAAAAAACAATTAAAAAAAAAAGACAGATTTTCTTGTTTGTTTGTTTTAAAGTCTAATAGTAAAAATCAAACCATCGTGGTCACACCTGGCTGGGCCCTTCTTCATGTGATCACCAATGAAAGTTGCATTGGTCATACTCATTAAGGTATTGGCCAGAGAGATGATGGACAGGAGATGCTGAGTGGTGACGGCACGGGACACTCCGTAAGTCCCCTTTCCTACTCCCTCTGTGGACAGTCTGAGAGCAGCCTGGTTGTGACCCGGGAGCATCAGCGACATATGGCCACCTCTGGACAGGAGCCCGAATGACACAGTGCAGTGAGGCCTCAGCATGCCCAGGCGCTCAAGACACACGTCATCCAGGACAGCGTTGAGGCCCCAGGCATGCAGGCAGGACATGAACAGTTTGGCCGTGTCCATGGTCAGATTGTACTCCAAGAGCGTCAGTGGCTTAGACTTGCTGGCTCGATACTCCGGATCACTCTCCTCCCGTCGCTGCCGCATCAGCTCTTCATCCTCATCCTCATCATCCAGGAGGTGCTCCTTGATGTTCTCTTTGATGGTTTCTTTGACTTGTTGGAAGAGGACCGCGGCACGTTTTCCAGTTAGAAAAGAGCCCCCTTTGTCGGAGCTGCCAGATGCTTTCTGCAAATTCTCAGGGGAAATAAGCGCAGTATTCGGCCTAGAGGCTTCTTCAGTCAGGAGTTGAATAATCAGCGCTTCCACATCAAAGAAAAGCACATGGATGTCCGGGTCTGTTAAGTTGGTCTTTATTGCTTGAACCATCAGGGAGTTATGGGAATATTTAGGTAAATTTCCCTGCAATGAATATGTTTAAAAGATGGGTCATCATGGAAAGTAAAATGTAATCTTATGCATTCATTAGCAAATGAGAAATCAAAGGAATTCAAACACTTATTAAATTATCTGTCAGGGTATTTATATCATCGAAAGGAATATACCAACTTTGCCATTCAGCAACATGGAAAGAAAATACAAACACTAGCACGAACAATGATAAGCTTGTAGATTAATTTGTTTGAAACAAGAAATAATACGGTTTAAGATTCCTAGAACAAATTAAAAGGTATCTCAAATAATTTAACAGATTTAACAATAATTTAATAGATGAAAAGGCATCTCAAATAATTGTATGCAAATTCTACTTTTGAGAAGGAGCTACAGTTTTCGCCTAATAGAACAACACATGTATCACAGCTATTCATCCTTTTAAATGTCTGCTCTGTAAATCCCTATTTTTTTCTAATTTACTTTCAACTCATCCTTGTCCAGAGCCCATTCCCTTGATAAAGAACATTCCCTCAGTGTAGATTCATTGAGGGCAAGGGGCGAGGGGGAGGATTATCCTCTGACTAACCTCCCACTTCTGTCTCTCTCTCTTCACTGCCCTTGTAGTCAAATTTATTGAAAATAGTTGACTGAACCCAATGGAAATTCTCTTCAGTCCTCTCTTCCTTAATCTCTTTGCAGTATTTGACATTGATTTTGCTGGCAAGAAGAGAAGAGAGAAGAGCAAAGAGAAGAAAAATATTAAGGGAAAAAAAACCTTTAAACAAGCTACACCTCACAGTCCGTACCTGTGAGTCTTCTAAATCTCCTCCTCCATGTCCACTTTCTCGTCCGCTGCCCTGAGAACTGGATCTCCCTCTGTCTGTGACTCCCTACTTGTCCATGGTTGACCAGACCAGTCTCTGAATGTGTTTCAATGCTGATTCTAAAAGTTTCCTATTGGATGTGCCAGTTTCTCAGACTGAAATGACCCGACCTCCACCCTCCCACTAAACCCACTGCACTACCAGAAACCCTAATTCATCATCAGTGCCCCTCCTCTTTCTTTCTTGCCAAACCACCATTAGTCCCACACTCACATCCCAGCTTTTCTCCTCTTAAAAGTTTCTACTGTTTTGGGGTCGGAGAAATAGCATGGAGGTAAGGCATTTGCCTTTCATGCAGAAGGACGATGGTTCGAATCCCAGCATCCTATATTGTCCCCTGTACCTGGCAGGGGCTATTTCTGAGTGTAGAGCCAGGAGTAACCCCTAAGCGCTGTCGGGTGTGACCCAAAAACCAAAAAAAAAAAGTTTCTACTGTTTTATGGCCCCCCAATCTACAACCCTACTGCCCCTCCATGGGCCCAGGCTTCTATTTTCTAAAGCATAAATCTAATTATGCCCCCTTCTTAAAAAAAAAAATAAAAAAAATAAAAAAACAACCTCGCACTATCAGAGATCACTAAGGAAATCAAAAATACACATTTCTTCTTAGGATGAGAAATAATTTGCCACATATACCTATAATTAGAATTCATTACTACAAAAACATCCAAAAGCAAGTGAAATGTACCAGAATCGATGAAGAATCTATGTAAAGGTTTCTTTAAAATCAGTGAGAAAAGTAGTAAAGCCCATGTAAAAGGGAGAATTATTGTAGAGGCAGGGATAATTCACAGCAAAAGACAGCAACAGTCAACAAATATATAGAAACATGTTCAGACTATTTGTCAAGGGAATAACAATTAAAAATGACCACAAATGGGGCCAGAATAGTGGTGCAAGTCATAAAGCATTTGCCTTGCCCCCCCTGCCTAGGACGGATCATGGTTCGATCCCCCAGTGTCCCATATGGTCCCCCAAGCCAGGAGCAATTTCTGAGCACATAGCCAGGAGTAACCCCTGAGCATCACCAGGTGTGGCCCAAAAAACAAAAAAACAAAAAAAGAAAGAAAAAAAGACCAAAAATGCCATTTATAAAATTAGCCAACAGTAAACATTTTAAACATTGAAAAACTACTTAGTTGGGAGGAGAATTCAAGTTAAACTCACACAATGAAGGCTGAAATTTAGCCAGCAGCCTTTGGAAGTGGAATTTGGGGGAAAAAAAAAAAGTGAGCCCTTCAGATCATTTAATTCAGTACCTTTATTATTAGAAACCTATTCTAAACAGTCAGAGAACACAGATAATCAGTGATACAATATTCATTTTTTAAAACTGAAAATAGCTAAAATGGTGTAACAATTAAAAAACATTGTAAGGCTTTGCAGGCACTAACTTTCCTTGAAGTGGCAAGAAACGTTGAGAAAATATACATGAAATGTCCAGTAATTCTTTTGGGAAGGGATGAAAAATTTTCATTTTATTTTTATTCCTTCCTTAAAGGGTATATATATGAAACCTATTCATAGAAAATCAGCCATAGGATAGGATGCAGAATTCTCAGCCCAATATCTGTGGTCCTTGCTTCTCACTGTGAAACAAACCCATGCTCAGTTGTTTCCCTACTGCACCACCATTCTTCCCGTTTACCTTGTTCAAAACTCCTCTGCTCTACAGCAATCCTGCCTCTTCCATCTGATCCTAATTCTGCTCCCTTATCCATTTTTTTTCTGTTTTAAGAGAAAATCTACAAATTCAGTTCCCATAACATGGTGTATCTCCTCTACATTGCAAACCCCGATGTTTTGGCTCTGTTTAGTCTATGTTAGTATGACCAGTCCCTTCAGGGCACTGCACTTTACTGCCCTTTCTGGTACTAAATATCTCTGACTCAGTCATCTAGGCCCACCAGGAGTGATTCCTGAGTAAAACAGAGCCAGGAGTAACCCCTGAGCATTGCTGGGTGTGCCCCCAACAAAAAAAAAAAGCTAAACTAAAAATGAGCTTTATAAAGACCAATAAGGGGGAGTTGGATACAGTAGTACAGTAGATAAGGTGGATACATAGGTTATCTGGTATATATATCTATATATATTGGATATAATATATATCTATATATATTGGATACAATGTTTTTTATTTTGTTGTTTGTTTTAAGGCCTCACCCGGTGGCTCTGTACTCAGAAATTAAACTTGGCTCTGGGTGGGGGAACTATATAGGATGCTGAGGATCAATTCCGGGTCTATCCTGGGTTTGCTGCATGCAAGGCAAATGCCCTACCAGCGGATACACTGGATATCTGGTATATTCTGGTACAGTGGATACATTGACCAACTCTTGTTCAATCCCCTATAATCCCAGAGGGTCTCTGGACCATAACTAGAAGTAATCCCTGAGCTCAAAGCCAGGAATGAGCCTTGAAGATAATTGGGTATTATCTGCCCCCTACCCACCAAAAAAAAAAAAAAAGGCCAATAGGGAAAGCTTAATCCTAAGGCACATACCAATAAAAAGATCTCAAGTTTGCTAGTAACACTCAATGATAAATGCAAAAGACACACACGCAATTATTCCAAAGGCTATGAAGGACCGGAGGGAGAAAGTAGGTAAAGGCTTTATCTTGCTTGATGCCAACCCAGGATCCATCCCTGGCAACCTGCACACTGCCAAGAATGATCCCTAGCAGTCCCAAAGCCAATTAAAAGGCTATTAATATAGATAGATTTGACATTTTCACTGTAAGTCAAAAATGTGTTATATTGTACTATTTCTGTATTTGGAAAAATATATGCTTAGCAAAACCAACCTACATACTTAATAACCTAACTTTAAATATTAAATATTAGAGGCTGGAGAGAGTATAGTAGGCAGGGAACTTTCATTGCATGTAGCATGTGGAAGACCCTCGGGACCAAAGTAGTAGCACTGCGGTAAAGCGTTTGCCTTGCACGGGGCTGACCCAGGACAGATTTGGGTTCAATCCCTGGCACACATATGGTCAGTTCCCCAAGTCAGGAATGATATCCGAGCACAGAGCCAGGAGTAACCCCTGAATGTTGCCAAGTTTGGCCCAAAAAAACAAAACAAAACAAAAAACCATGTGGAAGACCCAGGTTCAATCCTGAGCACCACATAAAGTCCCCAAGCACTGCCAGAAGTGAACTCTGCCTGAACAGAGTCAAACATAATGAGTCCTGAGCATCACTGGGAGTGGTGCAAAAATAGCAAAATTTGAGAAATGAGTGTCAGAGACAGAACTCAAGGGGCCATGTGCACTACCCTCACTTTGACACCACTCACTTTAATGGTTCCAATTCACTCCCTGAATCACGTGGTCCCTAGAGTACAGTGGGGAGTAACTACAGATCAGAGTTAGGCACCACCACCTGTGGCCCCCAGAAAGCTACAAAAATGCAGCAATTGAGGGAAATTATTGAATTGCTTTCTCATCAATTATAGCAAGCCTTCAGCAATTACACTGAGTAGCTACTAAAATTGTCTCAAGTGAAAATTCAAGAAAACGAGTCCTTATTCCAACATGAGCATTTCTCAGCACATGCTTTCAAGAGACATACATCCACAGTGATAACTAAAAAATAACAAAACAAACAACCACCACCAACAACAAAAACTCAACACAACAATCTGCAAAGAAAACATGTTCACTGATACATCCATGTTGTCAATTTCATTGCCATCATGTACTGGAATATACGCTAGGCTAAATCTTATTCCTGCTCATAGATCTCTCCCCTAAAACCAACGATAAAATGACATTAAGTATAGTTCATTATATCCTATGACATAAAAATATTAAATGCTGGCAATATCCTCACTCTCATACCACTCACTTCAATGTCCTTGATTTAAGGGCTTATTAATTTATTAAGGTTTTCATTTTTATTGTCACAGATTTTGAGGCTTCTTTTATAGTTACTAGTAAAATAATTTATTTTTCCTGAAAGAGCACTAAATCCAATATAGAACTATAAAATCATAGAACTCAGATTTTAACCTAATCATAGAGTCAATTTATGCCAACGAGCATCCAACATAAACTGATTTTAACACCAAAGTATAAAAAAGAAGACTTTAGTTGTTTTATTAAAATGCGAGTCTGCTCAGAAACAAGAACTGGCAACTAAGACTAGAAGATGCCATATCTCCCACACAGAGACAGACACATTTCCAAACCATCAAAACTAAACCTACACTGCAATACAAAGAAGAAGACTCTTTGGTAAGCAATATATTTGACAAAATAGTTGTGTAAATACTGTACTTCTAATACAAACTCTAAAAGTGTGCTGTAAAGAACGGAGTATTCTTACCTAAGAATATATTGCTAAAAAAAAAAAAAGAAGTTAAGCATAAACTCTATTCTTGGATATTTTAGATAGAATCTCTTACTGAACAGAAACCTTGGTGTGGTTTTGTTTTGTTTTGTTTTGTTTTTTTTATGGGACCATACCCAGAGGTATGTGCTTCCACTGCAGTCAAGGATCATTCCTGGTAGTGCTCTACGACCATATGTCATGCCGGGGATTGAACCTGGGTTGGTCATATGCAACGCCCTACTGCTATCCTATCTATCACTTTGGCCCCAAATACAGATCTTTTAAAATAATTTCTGAAAATATGACCCTGTTAAATGCAAATGGCTCAATGAATAAAAGTAAAATTGGTGTCTTAATGTCCTTTGTAGATAGTCCAAAATTAACTAAGGAGAAAATTTCAGCGCTTACTATAAAAAAGAATTTTAATGCTAATGATGTTAAGTATTATAAATAGAAGGAAAAGGAGTGCAGTGCAGGAGGGCAGAGGGTGAAGAACCAACACTGAAGGGCAGGACCAAGGACAAGACCTAAGTGGATATCTGGTGCCCTCTGCTGGCAGACCGATGTAACTTAACACGGATGGTCTGCAAACCCTGCAAAGAGTTTTCTCAGATTAACATGCTATAAATATACTTGACTTTGGGTAGGACAGGATCTGACGATCAGGCATGAATGACAACACACTTGGTCGAGTTGCTATTCCTTCACTTCCTTTTATCTGCTTGACTAGCATGTAAATTATTAATAAGCATAACCCTCCCAAAAGAGCTTTCACCTACAGAGTGGCTATATTTCACAGCCTGTAAGTAAAATGAAAATTACTCAATAAAGGTAAAGTGTAAGAAAGACATCACGGCATTAAATAGAAACGCCTGTTTTTAGGCCCTCACAGAGAAACTATCTTTGAGGGCTTAAGAGAACAGGACCAGAGGAGTGGGCTCCACTTTATGTCAGACATGGAGAGAGTCCTAGAGCCTGTCTCACTATCTTTCCCACTAAGAAGCAAAGGGCCCCTCAGGCCTTGTTTCTCCCTCTTATGTTCTCCAGCTGGCTCCCAGGTTTTATACCATGACCCTTCAGTCTTGTGCCATGGAGCCCCCAACTTTATCTGATTTATTTTTACACCAGTGATCCTTGGAATAACCAAGCCCTGCCTAGATCCCCAGCTGAGAAATGCTGGTTTAAATCAGTGAAGGAGGAACCAGAAAGATAGCACAGTGGTAAGGTGTTTGCTGTGCACGAGGCCAACACAGAATGGATCCTGGTTTGATTCCCAGCATCCCCTCTGGTCCCCTGAGCCTGCCAGGGGCAGTCTCTGAGTGCAGAGCCAGGAATAACACCCGAGCGCCACCAGGCGTGGCCCAAAAACAAAAAACAAAATAAATAAATAATAAATCAGTGAAGGAAAGAGGAAAAAAATAGCTACATGAAAGACAAGTATTCCCCCTGCTGTGCTCCCTTATGTATATTTATGTATTTATCTGGTTCTTAGTTTATCTAGTTTGGGGACAATTATGGCACTGAATTTTTGGGGAATCCAAACTTCTCTGGGCTTAGTCCTGCCCACTGCTGCTCAGAGAAAAGGATCTAATGCTGAATTTTTTTGTTTTGTTTTGTTTTGTTT
>PVKC010003881.1:6324-25802 GCA_004027635.1 Crocidura indochinensis
AAAAAAAGAATTGAAATTAAAAAATAAATAAGAGTAGGTAGAGGAAGTAGAGGAAGTTGATTATTATTCTGTCAAAGGACACACACACACACACACACACACACACACACACACACACACATACACACACACACACATATATATATATATATATATATATATAGGGTCACTGGGTGTGACCCAAAAAACAAATATATATGTATATATATGTATATATATGTGTGTTTGTGTGTGTATTTGTGTATATATATAAAACCAAATGTATATATATGTATATATACATAACAAAAATTAGTATTAATGTGTCTTATTTGTCCATATAATTTGATGTTAACAACATAACTAAATTCTATAGCAGTTTCTCAGTCAGTATAGTAGGTTTGGTTCACAGGTCACTAATCCTATCAAACACTTTCAACAACTATACTGTAAATTTCAGAGGAGGTCACCATCCATCATGGGGACATTTATATGGAGAGGTCTCCTGGGTCATTAAATGGAATACACATCGACATTTGTAGAGAAGAATGCCAAGTACACAATTCTGGAATATTGTGGGGCGGGGAAAGAAAGAGTGTTAGTCTCTAAAGGTGATAGAGTTTTGAAAAGTACTGTAATAGGAAAAAACTGCAAACCTGGCAAAAAAACACGTTATGTTTTAGCAAAGCACAAATATACTGTTTAGCTCAGCTGTACTTCAGTTACTGCCTTAGGCAGCTGCAGCACTAAAATGAACAAACATTTCTGTGGGGCCTATTGAGATGTAGAAATGGGCAGGAACTGAGGGTAGGGCAGAAATTAAAGAATAAAGGTATTTTTAGAGGGGACCATAAAGTATAAATTAATTATTCTTTAAAAAAATATGCAGCAGAGGTTTTGTGGCTATTATGCACACTTCAATATATAAGATTTATATATATTTATAATTATTTTATTATTATATTTATATATTGTTTATATATATAAGATTTCATATATGTATATAAAATCTGGATAGGTATTTAAGAAATTGAACAAAGATTAGGATATATATCAGAAATGTATTCATTCTTCACACTAGGTCTACAAATTTAGCTGTAATATCTTTGAAAATAGTACTACTTGTAAGCATGTTTCTGAGAACAATAGACTTTCTTTTATCTTCTATTTTATTTATGCTATGCAATATTTCTTGTATATTTCTTAAAGTTGTGTGAACATATTAAATTTATTAGTGGGTGTACAATATGCTATGACACTGTTGTAATCTAGACATTTTTAATTTTGTTGTACTTTTTACTAAAGAATATATTTATTCTGATAATAAAAACTTTGTTCTAAGACATATTTTTCTCAAGTATTTAACTAACATAAGATACCTTTTATAACTGAAAACATAAATCCACAATTAGAGGCAAGATATTTCATTCATTATATAATGTAATATCCCTTGGTCATAGTCAACTAATGCAAGTAGAAAAGTATTGTGGAAGTTATAAGCAGTGACATTTAAGGGCTTAAAGATTATACATAAGAGTAAGTAGCAATGATCACGGGGCCGGAGAGATAACATGGAGATAAAGCATTTGCCTTGCATCCAGAAGGATGGTGGTTCGAATCCTGGCATCCCATATGGTTTCCTGAGCCTGCCAGGAGCGATTTCTGAGCATAGAGCCAGGAGTAATAGTAGAGCATTGCCAGGTTCGACCCCAAAACAAAAATAAAAATAAAAAATAAAAATGTCATTTCTGTTTTTTGATTTTTGGATTTTCTACTTTTGAAAAATAGAAGTGAAAGTAAAGGAGAATTCCAATCAGGCAGAATTTAGCATAGAAATAAGCTAGAAATTACATTTGATGATGAGAACTTGATTTCAATAAATGAGCATTAAGATTTATGTTTTCAAATATTATACAAGTTTTGAGATAGTGTTCGTAACAATATTATAGAATATAATCACTCTATTTTTAATGAAAGTTAAGATACATTAGAGTAAAATTTGTCATAAATTAAGCAGACTTTGAAAAATTTGAATAGAAACTAATATCGAAAACAATGTAAGTTTTGAAGGAATAAAACATTTCTGGGGTAGAGAAATAGCACACTGGTAGGTCATTTGCCTTCCATGCAGCCGAATTGGAACAGACCTGGGTTCAATTCCTGGCATCCCATATGGTCCCCCACGCCTGCCAGGAGTAATTTCTGAATGCAGAACAAGGAGTAACCCCTGAGCACCACCAGATGTAGCCCCAAAACAAAAACATTCCTATGTAATGTAAACCAATAATTGAAAAATTGATAAGATCAATAGGAAATCAATGTTAAAAGCCAAAATTCAAATAGCCTCTTGTCTATGGAACATTTTAAATCCATTCTTATTATAACTAAAGTGGAAAAAAACTCATTTAAAATTAAAAAGATAGCTGCATATTTGTGAGTTCTGAGGTCATATGTCTAGAGAAATACAGTTATAAGGTTATTAACTTTTATATTATAAGTCAGATTTACATATTGAATTTTTTTCTGTTTAATTTAGAAAGTATATCATCTACTGTTTGTTCATTAACCCATTCGTTACACAATGTGTACTTTGAACTTTCAAGCTAAATCATTCATGCATATAAAATTATTTCTATATCTAATAAATTGCACCATTTATTTTACTTCAGGAATTCTGCCTACTTCAAAGGAAAGTGAAAACGATGAAAATAGCAGGGGCCCGGGAGATAGCATGGAGGTAAGGCGTTTGCCTTTCATGCAAAAGGTCATTGGTTCGAATCCCGGTGCCCCATATGGTCCCCTGTGCCTGCCAGGAGCAATTTCTGAGCATGGAGCCAGGAGTAACCCCTGAGCACTGCCGGGTGTGACCCAAAAACCAAAAAAAAAAAGCTAAATGGCTCCAGATGAAATACAGCTTAAGATATGTTCATGAACAAAATTAAATAAAATTAAAATCTATGGAAATGTTCCTAACTCCTAGAAATTATTTAATAAGGTGTATATGCAAATATGGTTATATTTATATAACACCAAATAAGATAATTGTGTTCTCTCCGTGAACAATTGATTTACTCAATATTACTGAAATGAGAGAGATTTTCATGTTTTTGTGAAGAGGAACAAAGAATCTAAAGTCTCCAAAAGACGTATTTAATATACTCTCAGGACAAATATGTCAGTATGATATGTCACCATTATGGAGCTAAAAAGTGATAAAAAAAATATCATTGTATTTTATGTTCATTACAGACTTGATCCATGTTTATTAGATCAAAATATAGTATTCATTGATATATGTATATGAATCTATATATTGCTTTGTTAAGTAACTATGCAAATTTTCTTTTTCTTGATAGAATAAAATGTATTGCCATAATGTTTATAGAGTTATGCATTTTTAAAGTATGTTATATATAGCAAATATTACAATAAGTTTTATACTCATTTTATATGTTTAAAGAAAATCCTCTTTTTTAATATTTTTCTTTATTGAAAAATCTTGATTACAAATATGATTGTATTAGGTTTCTGTCATGTAACGAACACCCCCCTTCACCAGTACAACAGTCCCACCACCAATGTCCCCAAATCTCCCTCCATCCCACCCCACCCCTACCTGTACTCTAGACAGGCTTTCCAGTTCTCTCATTCATTCACATGAGTATGGTAGTTCTCTGTGTAGTTATTTCTATAACTGCACTCACTACTCTTTGTGGTGAGCTTCATGAAGTGAGCTGGAAGTTCCAGCCCTCCTCTCATTGTCTCTGAGGATTGTTGCAAAAGTGACTTTTATTTCTCTTAAAACCCATAGATGAGTGAGACTATTCTGCGTCTCTCTCTCTCCCTCTAATATATTTCACTCAATATGATAGATTCCATGTACATCCATGTATAGGAAAATTTCATGACTTCATCTCTCCTGATGGCTGCGTAATATTCCATTGTGTATATGTACCAGTTTCT
Organism: Crocidura indochinensis; assembly: GCA_004027635.1. Classification (NCBI taxonomy): domain Eukaryota; kingdom Metazoa; phylum Chordata; class Mammalia; order Eulipotyphla; family Soricidae; genus Crocidura; species Crocidura indochinensis. The sequence continues at coordinate 10,267 of PVKC010003881.1, forward strand.
TTAGCCATTCATCTGTTGAAGGGCATCTTGGTTGGTTCCAGAGCCTGGATATTGTGAATAGAGCTGCAGTAAATATAGGTGTGAGGAAGGTTTTTTGTGTTGTATTCTTGTGTCCCTAGGGTATATCCCTAGGAGTGGAATAGCTGGGTTGAATGGGAGCTCAATTTCCAGATTTTGGAGGAATCTTCATATCACTTTCCATAGAGGTTAGACAGCATTCACACCAGCAGTGGATAAGAGTTCCTTTCTCTCCACATCCCCGCCAACACTGATTGTTCTCATTCTTTGTGATGTGTGTCAATCTCTGTAGTATGAGACGGTATCTCATCATTGTTTTGATTTGCATCTCCCTGATGATTAGTGATGAGGAGCATTTTTTCATGTGCCTTTTGGCCATTTGCATTTTTTTTTATCGAAGTGCCTGTTCATCTCTTCTCTTCGTTTTTTGATGGGATTAAATGTTTTTTTTTCTTTTCTTGTAAAGTTCTGTCATTGCCCTGTATATTTTGGATATTAGCCCCTTATCTGATGGGTATTGGGTGAATAGTTTTTCTCACATGGTAGGTGGCTCTTGTATCCTGGGCACTATTTCTTTTGAGGTGCAGAAGCTTCTCAGTTTAATGTATCCCTATCTGTTGATCTCTGCTTCCACTTGCTTGGAAAATGCAGTTTCCTCCTGGAAGATGCCTTTAGTCTCAATATCATGGAGTGTTTTGCCGACGTGTTGTTCTATATACCTTATATGATATCAGATCTGATATCAAGGTCTTTAATCCAATTGGATTTTACCTTCGTACATGATGTTAACTGGGGGTCTATGTTTGTAAAGCAAATTCTCTTGGCATAGCAATTCATTCATTTTCCAACTCCTGCTCTCTTATGCTGCTCCTATTTTTCCTAGATTCTTTTCTCAGTCTTCAGTCTGACAAGTATCTAACATATCCAGCTCCCAGGCTCTACTACTCATTTCCTTTGTGTATATTTTCCTGTACACAGGTGTCTAACCAGTATCCTAATCAATTAGTTATATCTCCTAGTGTCTTCAACATACAATATTTTCATCACTTTCACTTTTTGATTGTTTGATAATAAAAATTCATATATATCTACTAGGCATATTTATTTTAAATTACAAGAAAACTACTAACTCATGCCTTGAGCAAAGAATAATAGATATACAATGCCAAAGCTAAACTTCGTTTTGACATTCTTGTCACTCAATTTTTATTAATAAATTTGGACTCTAAGAACTTAGAAAACTCTGGAATCTGAGAATCTGAAGGACGTTCTGGGTTTGGCAGTTGTATATACCATCTGGTAAATGAAAAAATGTATTTTAAAGGTGTGACTTTTACTCACAACAAAAAAGCATTTAAAGCAATTGAGCACATTCTACATGTAAGAGTTTTTTTTAATGAGGACATTTATAACTATTGCTGATTATTTTCACCACTCTCTTGTTCTTATTTTTAACACTCCCTTTAAAATTGCATTCATTATAAAATATTTGCATACGTTTATGTAACAGCTTAAAATATTCATTTATTCAATTTCAAAATAATTGATTATTTTTCTTTCATTTGTATTATATTTTAAAATATTTTTACATATGAACTAATTTTCTTTATTATGAAAATTAAACCTTATAATATAAAACCATTAGCCAGCATCAATATGTATTTATATTAATAATTAAATATTTATCAGAGGTAGTATAGGATAAAAAGTTTACTGAGTTCATTCGTATAATATAAATATCCAATAAAATTAATTTGAATCTATACAGAGCCCCCACTTATAGGTGGAGTCATGGAGCTTAACTTCAAAACATTTTAAATCGGAACTTATTTTTTGTCATATTTTCTACATAAATGGCAATTTTAATTTTATTTCCTTACTCCTCAGAAGACAGAAATTTTCTGACTTAAATATTAAAAAGATCATTCTGCAATTCCTATAAGTGATTGAATGAAATGACCTCTTCAGTATAAGCAATCTTCTTCGGTAAAAAACAGCTTTTAACCATTAAGTTTTATAATTAAAATCATGGGCCCCAGAAAGGATCAAACAGAGCAAAATAAAAAAAAAATACAGATATAAAACAAAATAATAGTGTATTAAGTAGAAGTCAGCATCCATGCTGATTTATATTTAAATACATACTCATACGCACGCAATGCACATGCATCATAAACTGATTTTCTTTTGTGTGAAAAATTTTCTAGACAAGATTTGATCAAATGTGATTATCTGTAGCTCCATTGTATGAAATCCTTTGAAACTCGTAATATCTACAAAAGAGTTTTCTGCAACTTATTTTTATTGACTCATCTTTGTTTTCAGTGGTTGTTACTGAATTGAATGTGATTTAGCTGAAAATGGGCTAAACCTGATTTCACGAAATCTGTATATTATTCCCAACCTGCCATCCCAAAATAGCCTAGCTCTAGATCTAATTTAGGAAGCATAAAATTGACTTCTGAAAGGATAGTTAATGATCTTGTGCCTCTGTGAATGTCCAATTTATAGACTGTTCGCTGAGTAAATGAGATATATATTTTTCTCAAATATTTGCAATCTGGAAGCTGAGCAATTTCTTTTGGACCATTTCATATATTAGTTTTGAAACTGGAAAAGAATGAAATCTAAAAATAAAGAGGCTGGTTCTAATTCTTAGTCAAATATTTATTAAATAAAATGAGTATTTATTTTAGTTAATTTTAATAGCTATGATGCTATATTTGAAGAAGAGTGATAACATTTTCTTTCTTTAATATGAGAAAGGTTTGTTATGTTGTTTAAGACAGTAATAAAACTAATTTTTATAGACTGAGTTTTATGATAGTATGAAAGTAATTTTATATTTTTATGAATTTATGGAAAAATTTATGCTTTTGTGTAATTTTGCTGAAATGATCAATAAACTAAATCAATTAAAATATTCTGTATATATTCTTTTTTCTCTGTACATATTCTTAAGGCTAAATTTACAGCAAAAGTTTTTGTAAGCAAAATATTTAATGCATTACTTTATAAATCTTTACTTCATAAATCTTCAGTGTTACAAATTTGACATTTTAATTCTATAGATTTTTTATAATTATGATTGAAAATTTTTATAATTATGTGACTGAAATATTAAACTAAAGTTTTAACAATTTTTACTTTACTATTCTTTGTTCTGGTTTCTAGAAATTCATTATCAACTCTACATTTTATTTCATTCCTTATTTTTTCTTTCTCCATCTCTTTTATTCTTTGTATCTTACTTTATTTTGCTTTTAATTTCTTCAGTAGGTCTCTAAAAATATTTCATTTGTATTCTGGATATTTTTTGTTGCCCCTTTGGAACAGAAATGTGATTGCCAAGGGGTTGAGAGAGATTCCATAGTCAAATCTCTTCTGTTTTAATTTTAGTTATCACCCTTTACAGGATGTATCACCTGTAGTGTTTTTCTACACCTCTTTGCAGTTATACTTACTTGTCAGAAAAATGGCACAATGATAATGCATACTTTTTGCTAGGCTACATAATATTTCATGCATGTGCAGGAATCATTTAGATAAAATCTTGGTGCACAGTAAGCACTATCTAGTTCTTTTAATATTTCTTTTTATTTTTAGCACATCTTCACCTTTTCATTTTCTAAATATTAGGAGAAAGTTTATTATCATGTTGAGCAGTTTGTTCTTTTGAATTTGAAAGATAAATGATTTATAGGAATATTCACTTATTTACAAGAAAAATAATTTGTTTTGCTGTTTGATAACTATAATTTCAATAAGTATTAAATTTAAGCATTTTCATATACTTGAATGGTAAATTCAGTGACACCACATTGCCATGCCAAAGTATTTAAGGCACATTACTTGCATATAAATGAACCTTTTTAAAATCCTGGCATCAATATAGTCTCCAAGATGCAATGATCCCTGAGTAGGAGTAACCCTTAGCAAAATACAAATTATAAATTATGCAAGAATGAATAAAGTATAGCATGCAAACATGGTCTATTCCAAATAGGTCAAGTGCTATTAACTTTTAAAAAATATCTAAACTATGGGTTTTAATTTCTTCTTAAAGAGTATTGCATTTTGATATTTTATCTTCAAACTATTTTTGGCTTTTCATTATCATATCCATGACACTAACTGTACATGAGCATTGCTGTAACATTCATCTTTTATAGAATCTTGACTATTCACTAAGAAATATTTGAAAACATTTTTGTTCAAATCCTATTTAGAACAAAATGGAAGATGAGAAGGATTTAGTGTATTTAATATAATATAGTATATATAACATATATAGTATATAGTATACAATATAGTATATTGTTGAGGGCATTATATTCTACATTGTTATGAAGAGGTTTTTCTAACATATACATACATAGATTTAGTGGTATTAAGTATATATAATATATAAAAATTTAATTAGTATATAATTATATAATAATATAATACCCCAACAATAAATGCTTTGTTGCAAATCACTGGATTTATAGAGGGTAGGAATGTCTTCTGCCTTCAAATCAATCCATACTGATGACCTTCTGTGAATATTATTTTCCCCATGTACTGTCTCTACTGCTTCTTTATTGTATAATATTCAAGGTTAAGGTACAGCATATTTCATTAAAGTCCTGATAGTCTTTTTTCACTAATGTGGAACAGTATTTACCTTTGAAAAAGGGTCATGATAACTTTGCCTTAAATATCTTAGATATAGTATTTATGAATAGCTTCCATGGTCAAATTTACATTTTTAAAAATTCAAATCATTCATAGCAATGTACTTTTCCAAATAAATATACTCTTTTGATACTATAACCATCAATACTTGTTGATTACATAAGTCAAATTTTCTAAAATGATGCAAATATGTCAAATCATTAATACTTCAGTCTCATCGACTTTAGTTTTGAACTTAGATAAGACATACTCATGATCAGAATATAAATAAAACCTCAGTAAATTACCTTTCATCAGTTAACATGACTTGTTTAAAATAAATTATATATGCCAGAAAAAATCCTAGTCAAATATTTAAAGTATAACTATTAATTAAATCATGCTTAAAAATATTTTATATCAACAATCTTTATTTTGTGTCTTCACTCATAAGGTATATCTAGCAGCATATTCCTTTAAATATTTGATGGCTAAGTTAGATACACTTTAAAATAGCATTGTATTTTGACATAGGTAATATTGAATGGTTATTTTTATTATCGTAATTAATATTTTTATTAGATTCAGACAAACTGCTATTGTTGGTGCTTTTAATTTTCTGTTTGTTCCATATAGTTTCTTATACATTACTAATATTATACCCTTCTTCAAAATAATATTTGTTTCCTTTTTACATATCAATATCTTAATAAATTATTCAAGTCTCCTGTTGGTAATTAACACCCTTGATTTCTTGAATACCTATTCATTTAATAAAATTCAACTTCTGGCTTATATGCTTTTCCAATACATTGCTTGGCCTCTTTGCTAAAGTACTCAATTGATGATTCATTTGAAATCTTGGCATTTTATTTTTCTAAGTCACACATAACAATGATATCTTCCCTTAATTTTTCACTATTTTCAATTCTCATGACTGATTCTATGAAACTTTTTTCTACCAAAATTTGTTATTTTCTACAGTCTCTACTATCACTTTCTTAACACAATCTGTGTTCATCAGGTGAAATTGTTCAAATATCTGACTAACTTGTTTGATTTTAACATGGATATCTGTTAATCCAAAATATTCAGACTTCTCTTGCTTTTCATTTTGATGACCCATTATGGTTCTTTACATATTATGATAAAATAAAATTTATGTATGGAAATAACTCTCATTGTCAACATTTCACTGAGATACAATTATATATGCCTAGGAACACAAGAATACAATACAAAAATCCCTTCCTATATTTATTGCAGCACTATTCACAATAGCCAGGCTCTGGAAACAACTAAGATGCCCTTCAACAGATGAATGGCTAAAGAAACAGTGGTACATATACACAAAGAAATATTATACAGCCGTCAGGAGAGATGAAGTCTGAAATTTTCCTATACATGGATGTACATGGAATCTATCATGCCGAGTGAAATATATTAGAGGGAGAGAGAGAGACACAGAATAGTCTCACTCATCTATGGGTTTTAAGAAAAATAAAAGTCACTTTTGCAACAATCCTCAGAGACAATGAGAGGAGGGCTGGAAGGTCCAGCTCATGACATGAAGTTCACCACAAGAAGTGGTGAGTGCAGTTATAGAAATAACTACACTGAGAACTAACATAACCATGTGAATGAATGAGGAAACTGGAAAGCCTGTCTAGAGTACAGGTAGAGGTGGGGTGGGATGGAGGGAGATTTGGGGACATTGGTGGTGGAAATGTTGCACTGGTGAAAGGGGGTGTTCTTTATGTGACTGAAACCTAATCACAATCATATTTGTAATAAAATATTTAAATAGAGATATTAAAAAAAGAATTGTTCTAGGAATTTTACATAAACTCATTTATCTTGACAAAAATAAAATAATTATATATGCCTAATTTAAGTAAATTTAAATACATGTCCTGAACAAAAAAATGAACAGTGTTAAAATATTAATTTTATGTGTCATATTAACTGCTCCTTAAATGAAAAATTTCAAGCCACAAATATTTATCTAGCTCAACAATCAGAATTCTTTTTACTCTAATAAATAAGTTTTTACTCAAAAAGAATAGCTTCAACACTGTCTTTCTTAATTATAATTTCCTCCTTCATAATAACTAATAAATTAAACTTTGCTCATTAATTCTTGGTAAAAAAAAAAAGCAAGTATTATGTCACTACTCTTCTAAATTGAAAATGCAAAATATCCAGGCATATCTAGAAGTTCATTCATCTTTTATTCTACCCTCCTATAGCAATCTGTGATCTTTATCAAAGATCCATCCTTCAAATACAGGCTGGATAAGTTCCCTTCTCATCTGTATCCTCAAAGATGTTCTTTTTTTAGTCATCATCACTTTGATTCTATATATACTTCATGTATTGTCTTATAATTTACATTTTAACCTTAAAAGTAAATCGCTGACCTCTCCATCTTTTTCAGTTACCAATCAATCTTTTTCTGCAAACAATTATAATTAAAATGCTTGAAAATATATCCACAATCATTTCTAGTTCCACTAGAACTGAAAGTCATCTTTTTTTTTTTTGGTTTTTGGGCCACACCCGGTGACGCTCAGGGGTTACTCCTGGCTATTCGCTCAGAAGTCGCTCCTGGCAGGCACGGGGGACCATATGGGGAACAGGGGGATCGAACCGTGGTCTGTCCTAGATTAGCGCAGGCAGGCACCTTATCTCCAGCGCCACCGCCCGGCCCCCATAGAACTGGAAGTCATCTAATTTGCTTTTATAATCACATAAAAGTCAACTATGCTCATTTTTATGATGATAGATCATATCCATGTTGTCAAGTTTAATATAACCTCCATGCACTTTATTTAACATTTAATGTTAAATATGTCATTTTTATGTGAAGGAGGGGAAGTTTAAAATTTTGAAGATATTCTTGTTTTGAATTCAGTTATATGCCACACTTTGGAATATCTTCATCTAGTTATAACTAGTACTGAAAGTTTTCATTTATTTTTCTTCTTCTTTTTTTTTTTTTTTTTTGGTTTTTGGGCCACACCCGGTGACGCTCAGGGGTTACTCCTGGCTATTCGCTCAGAAGTTGCTCCTGGCAGGCACAGGGGACCATATGGGGAACCGGGGATCGAACCGTGGTCCGTCCTAGGTTAGCGCAGGCAACTTATCTCCAGCGTCACGGCACGACCCCTATTTTTCTTCTTTATTACACTTTGTATTTATAATTTTATATATTCAGAAAATATATTTCCTATCATGTTACCTTAATACCCTGAAATTATATACACCATATTTTTTCTCTGAATGTTTCTTTTTAATACCCACCGCATTTTTATTACACAACAAAAGATATTACAAAAAATAATCCTTACCCCTAAATATTTTTAGAATTATTTAATAAAAATTTGATACTGCCTATTGCTCAAGTAGATAACTTTATAGCTATTTATTTTTCTCCTAATTTTCTATTTCTAAGTCCAATATTACTTTAAATAATATGGATATTTCTTTGACTTTCTTGTCACTTGTAATAAAATGTTTTCATTGAATTTTCTTTAGTAGATTACTACTATATATTATATTCTCAGAGTCATGTAGTAACTTAGATGAGACTCTAAATTTAAGAGTATAATAAAAAACAAGCACTATTATTTTAAGTATATTTATTTTATTAATTAGTAAGTAAAATTCACTCTAACTTATGAAAAGCAAAACATTATATATTTTTTACTTAATTTTATCCATTATATTCCATTATATTTAATTTTCCATTGTTGCATGATCTTTCTTACCTTTGGTTCTTTCTTTGTATCATCTACTTTAACTACCTGTAGCAAGTCAGCCCTGGATGGGGCTGGATGATGGTGGGATGGAGTATGATGTCTTTCTCCTCCAGCTCGGACCACACATCTGTCACCCTGTTCAGCCGGCGGGTCTGAGGATTCAGGATAACGGTGGATAGAAATCCCACAGGCAGTCAGGCATTAGGAGATATCAGCTTTATTCAGTGGATAAGGCTGAAGAACCCCCCTCCCAGAATGACCCCCAGTCTTCCTCAGACCCTTGTTTTTATACACAAGAATCAGGTACCACCCTAGAGTGAGAGCAGAATACCAAAAAAGGAAAAATCCAATGTACTATCACCAGGTCACACCGTAGGGTGGGGCACAATTATTGATTAAGGTAGGATCAGTAATCCTACACTACCTTTCTCCCATGATCATTGTCATCATATCATTGATTGCTTTTGATTTGTAGTTCTTTGTTCTAATAAATTTTCACAGAATTTGGTTTTCTAAACACAATAAATCCCTTATGGTCTGTTTTCAAAGATCCCCACTGCTTCTGCCATTGCTTTCTATAGTGCTTGCCTTTCTATATAGCGAAGTAAACACCAGGGAGCATCCTGTAAAACCACTGTAGAGAAGTTTACTAACTGAATACACAGAAAATAGGGAGACAGAATTTGAATCCTACAAGGAAAGCAACTAGGTTCACTTGTTATGTAATATTTTACAGAAAAACTGCTCTGAAATTTCTGATTTTTTCTTTTTTTTCTTTTTCTCTTTTTTAATTTTTTCTTTTTCTATTTTTTTTTTGTTTTGTTTTTGGTTGGACCTGGCTGTACTTTGATCTTTCTCTTAGTTCCATACACCTCACAGGGCTTATTGGACGATATGGAGTGTCAATAATTGAAACTGAGTTGGCTAGTTATAAAGCAATTGTCCTACAAAACAGAATTGTACAAAGTCCTCAATTGGTAGGTTCACATTGGGAGAAATCTAAAACTATATGAACACTTTTTATATACAATATTTGCTTCTCATGATTGTTTACAATATCATCAGAATACTTTGTAGCTAAAATCAGGATTTAAAAATAATCAATAAAAGTTATATTAAAGGGGCCAGAGCAGTGGTGCAAGCGGGGTAAAGGCATCTGTCTTGCCTGGGCTAGAGCGGTTCGATCCCCCATATAGTCCCCCAAGCCAAGAGCGATTTCTGAGCATATAGCCAGGAGTAACCACTGAACATCACCAGGTGTGGCCCAAAAACAAACAAATAAAAGTTATGCCTTAATAAAATAGTTAAATAGGGCTAAAGATACATGGTTCAGAAGGTTGCATGCCACCTTGCTTGACTCTATTCCATAGAACACCCATGGTTCAAAGGCCCTGAGGAATTATTCCTAAGTAGAGAGCCATTAAAAAAAGCATGAACAGAAGTAGGTGTGCACCCTTAATTAATAAAAGAGAAAATTAAAATACAGTTGTCTGTATAAATAAAATGACATAATATAAATATGAATATAAATCCTGAGGAAAATAAAATAGCTGGTATAAATTTGATTCCAGTAATCAGTCATAAATCTACCAGTACCCTTCCCATGTTCCTTTGTTCTTAGAAAAGAGCTTATTTCTTTCTAGAGTGAAAAAAAGTCTTAAATTCTTAAAGAAATAAAAAGCTTAGAAGTTATTTTTATTACCTGTAAATTATATTACCTTTTACTATTGAACATCAAAGCACTGCGTCATCCTGCAGAATTTCCAGATAAATCCTTCCAACCCCCCTAGTGAGTAACATAAATGCTATTTCCCCTTGAATTATTTATCAATCACCCTGACTAGAGAGTAACTTTCTGTATCTGTTGTTTCAAGATCATAAAACACACAAAAACAAAAGACACAATAGCAGAGTGGCAGATTGACCTTCGAATTTATCAGAACAATTCTGTATCTCTACAACCGTTTTCTGGAAAGCAAGATCTTAACACCAATATTGTTAAAACAGTGTAGATTAAGTGGATGAGAGAAATGAAGTGAGATATTAAGTGGAATCAGAGAAGAAACGACTGTCATTTTTACAACTTTGTTCCCAAACCAGTATATTTCACAACATTCCTTGGTTGTTCATCCAAAGACTATACTGCATTTTATGTGATAGAATTCACATTTCTTGGATTTTGTCTTCAAAAGATATGTACTTATTCTACCAAACGAGTTGCTTATAGTTAATGGGGCATGTGATAAGACCTATGAGTTCAATTGGCAAAAATCTATTGCTCTACTACGTATGCTGTGAAATTTGTTCCTTTATCAGAAACAATTGTGTAGAAATACCTTGTTGGTGAATGAGGCAGTTGATAAGTTCATGGATGGTAGAACTAGAAGTGTTATAGGAATAAAAATGCAATTCTATATACACAATATATTTTGGTTCTTTTGAGAATAATTGTGACTCCATGGTATAATTTGTATAATGTAAGCAATCAACCAAAATAAATATTTGTTATACACAATGTTTGTCATTTCAGTTAATAGGTTAGATACATGAAACATTTCTTGATGAAAATTCTGTAGCTATACCACTAATATCACTGCTTGCTTGTTTTATTTGAGTTCACTGCATCAGAACAAGACAATTACAGAAATAAACTAAACTCTATGCAAAATGTATGGCATTTTTCTACCTGATCACTGAAAACCTCCTTTGTGAAAGATGTCTAATGTACTGTACATGTGTGATACAAATATTTCACAACCTCTAACAATTATTGGATTCCTCTATCAATATTTCTTCCCCACATAACCTCGCTACCAATCTTTCAATATATTTATTCCTGAGTCCTTGAGCATCAGACTGTGAAAAACTGTTCATAAATCTGTCAATATTTACTTATAGACATTTCTCAGTATAAGTAAAAAACAAAATTTGCAGCATAAATATTTTACCTCCAAAAATTTGGCCTTTTTTTCTTTAGACCATCTCTGAATTGTAATGTACCTTTGCATCTACACTAGTTTAAAGTGTAGTCTATAATCATATAATTATTTTCCTTATTCACCATGCAGAGCATACAATCTGAGATAAAACAATTTGAAGATATGAAAACATGCATTTTTATGTAGGCTAACATTGCTAAAAGTTGCAGCCTATATAAATGTTCATCTTTCAACTTTCATGCATTTGAATTCCTATCCACTATTTTTACTTGATGACTCTCAGTAAACCTATTATTATTTTATAATGAGAAAGTGCTATGGTATAGATAGATAGATAGATATAGATATTATAGAGTGAACTAGTATATATATTTATATATACATATATATGAAACTAGTTCAGTTAACCTAATTAATTATTTCATATTATTAGGCCTATGGTGCAACCATAATTAAGTAGGGTACACAGAATCAATTCTAAAAAAGGAAAGGAGCCCAATAGAAGATATGAGTTTGGTTTCAGAATCTAGAAGACTGTACTGATATTTTCTTATTGAAGATTTACGGATACTTAATAAAATAAATTTTATATAAACTTTGGACATATATATGTATATATATATTTATGTGTATATGTATATATACCTTCCAAAGATAATCTGGACTTTCTTCCATTAAAGATCTATGTTCTAATACTTGCATTGATCTCCAACTTTTTTATAATAATTTTTTATTTTGAGCAAAGTGGGTTACATATCTTTCACAGTAATATTTTAAGTACATATTAATATTGAATTAGGGGAATTCCCACCACCAAAGTTGTCCTCCCTTCACCCCTAATTTTTGCATGCAAAGAAAGCTCTTGTTGACAATAATATTTTAGGTACATGATAACTTAATATCAGGGAGATTTTCTTCACCGAATTGTTCTCCCTACACCTCCGTTCCCATCCTACCTCCCATATCTACCTCCCTCAGCCCCAGGCCTGCAAGAGCACGTGGTCTCCTCTGTGTCTAACTTGCTACCCAGTGGTCTACACCTGTGTGGACTTGATAGCTCCCTTATTTCCTCCTGTAACTGGAGGTCAGGACTAGATAGATCAAGTTACTTTTAAAAAATTTTCTAAATTTTAAAACCTGAGTGTCACATCTGAATTTAATTGGATAGGTTGAGTCTTACTTCTAAAATTGTAGGGTAGATATGACACAATGTCTAGGTAATTTTTTTTATCTTTACTTTGCAGAAGTGAGGGTGACAGCTTTCTGTTTGTTTGTTTTTTGGGGGGCACACCCTGTGGCACTAAGGGGTTATTCCTGGCTCTATACTCAAAAATTGCTCCCTGCATGCTCGGGGGGACCATACAGACTCTGGGAACTGTACCCCGGTCTATTTCTGGTCAGGTGCATGCAAGGCAAAAGCCCTACCGCTATGCTAACTCTTGGACCCTCAGTGGCACTTTATTATTATTCTCTGTAGTGCACAGTTGGCCAAGGACAGAGATTTGAATCCAGGCTTCCTGAATATAAAGTATGTGTTCCATGTAATTTTGGTATCTGTATAGGCTAGCCATCCTTTATTATTTTAATAGTTATTCTCTTCAAATAATTATACAACTATGTCTGAATATATAAGAATAAGATAATTCAGTCAACATATAGACATAATTTAATACTTTAAAGCATGTTGTTGTGGGAATAGAAAGACACATATGCATTGCTTATGGCTGTTTCCAGTTCAGTGCCATTATAGGCACTACATACAGTCCGCTGAGCATCACCAGGATTTATACCTGAGCATGTTGACACTGTATACAGTCAGGTTTGCCCCAAAAGATTTTTAAATATTTTCAAAAGTCACTATAAATATTTTATAATAACTTGTAAGCAAGATTAGCTCTACATGCTTATTTTTTGCAAGCATGATGTAAATTTTAAGCGATCAATTTATATTATAAGTTTTTCACTCATGTGTACATCTCTCATGTACCCAGACTCAGATTTTGCCAACGTGATATAAAATAAAATTAACTTATTGGGGTTATCTTTAATTGAATTTAGATAGGATTATATGGCATATCCATGTAGTTATATAGCAGAAGGAGAGAACTCACATCATCAGGACTCATATAGATTATTTTTTCTCACACAGTTTCTTCTGTAATATGTCAGAAATGAAAGAATATTATTTCCAAGAACATGTGGAGTAAGTGACTGCACCTTTTCAATCTTGGAATTTTGGGAGAAATTATGGAGAAGATCAAAATATACAGTACTTAGAACAGTACTTAGAAAGTGTATATTATTTCCTTTAATAGAAATTTTATGAATATTGTTAAAATGTTGTTAAGGGAGTATCAGAAAGTTTTAAAAGTAGATAGTACTTTAAATTTTACTTTAGCATATAATTATGTATCATTTAAAAATGATTACATGGTATTTATTTATACCAGTATGTCTACTCTCCCTCCCTCCTGCAGAAAACCACATTTGTGCTTCAATAGATCTCTCAATGTCTTTCTTACATTCCTTTAGTAGTTATTAATAGTAAAAATTATTTTGCTAATTAAGAAAATCAGTATGCTTATAATAGAGAATATTTTAGAGTAAAATAAATACAGGTCCAGAGCGATAGCACGGCAGGTAGGTATTGGCCACTGACCCGTGTTTGATCCCTGTCATTCAACATGGTCCCCTGAGTCTCCAGTAGTAAGTTTTTTGTTTGTTTTTGGGGGATCAACCCGGTGATGCTCAGGAGTTACTCTTGGCCAAGGGTGGCGAACAGGATTTTTTACCCTCACTCAAACTGGCAAAATATGTTTAATATATTATTGTTAAAATTATATACTTTTGTGTGAGTGCTTGCTTGTTTTGGCAGGTCACTGCGTGGTGTGGCTCTCTTACTCTCACAGTTTAAATTTTTGGCTCTTTGTGTCGAACTTGTTTACCATTCCTGCTCTTGGCATGTGCTCAGAAATCGCTCCTGGTTTGGGGGACTACATGGGAGGTGAGGGATCGAACCCAGGTCTGTTCTGGGCTACCACTCTCAAGTCAAATGCCCTATTGCTGTGCTGTCACTCAGGCCCCACCAGTGGTAAGTTTTGACCACAGAGCAGGAGTAGACAGAATGCTATCGATGTGCCTCCCCAAAACATAAAATAAAATTAAATACAGACAAAGCTTACTTTATTTTAATTCATGTATTTTGCCTGATTTCCCGTGCACACTCAATGTCAGCTTCACGTAAGTTTAATAAAGAAATGTTTGAAATAGTTGATACTTCTAAATGACTCTAAAACATGTCAGTATCCAATTTTTTCCAAAGATTATATCTCAATTTATTATACCCATTATTTGCATTTTATTTTTAGCATAAAATAGATTTACACTGTTAGTATTAAACAGTTTTAAAGGAATAATTCATGGTAAACAATATTGTAATCATGATCCTCCTTTATGTACTCATTTTATATAAAAATATTTAACATAACCAACTTTCAAACCAAAATGCAATACCCATTCTTATGTGCATTGTCTCTTACAATCATCTCAATTCTTACTAATTCCAGAAATCTATTTACAAATCTTCAATAGTAATATACATATGGCTTTCCAAGTTATACAAATTCATTTGATTTTTGAAACAGCAGTGATAATTATTAGTACATAGTAAAGTTTCCTCTTAATTTTTTTTTTTGGTTTTAGCTATATAAAACTAAAGAAATACGAAATTAAGATGAATCTATAACCATTAACTATTGGAAGATCTGCACAATTGAGTAGCTATAAGTCAAAACAAAATATGCTTTATATAAAAGGAAAATAATTAAAAAGATGAAAAACACAGTATGTAATGTTGAAAGTGCTAGATGGTAGTATATGGTAGCAAAGTTTATTTACATTTATGGTATTGTTTATTTGAATATGCAATGAGTTTTTCTTGGATAAAGACAAATTACAAATTACTTATTGAATAAATAAGTCTTGCAATTTTTTCTTTTTTTAATTTTTTTTTTATTTTGATCATAGTGGCTTACATATCTTTCACATTAGTATTTAAGGTACATATTAACATTGAATCAGGGGAATACCCACCACCAGGTTTGCCCTTCCACCTTCCCCATTCCCTTTCTGCATCCCATATCCTCCACCATCACCCCCAGGC
>PVKC010003882.1:0-37402 GCA_004027635.1 Crocidura indochinensis
TTTTTTCACTAATGTTCAATACTTTATTATTAGAGAATATATTGGTACATTTCTTTTATTGTTTTGGCTTTCTTTTATAAACCAGAATAGCTGAAAGAATTATCACAGGGTAGTTAATCATTCAAAGGCTCAATAATGACACTGCCCCCACAATGCATTATTAGCATCCTTTTGAAGATAGAAGAAAAATTACCCATAAGACATTTATAAGTATAAATCTGAGAATCTGTGGGATTTTACTATACAGCCTTTCCTAATGATTCTATATAATTGTTTAAGAATCTTATTTTAAATAGTTCACAAAACATCAATAACAGCAAAACTTGAAACTGTGATACTTTCTTCTTTACCCATTTTATTTTCTTATACTGAAACAGAACGTTAACTACTAGATCCTTTCCAAAGAAGTATCTACATCCAAGTTTGAAGCTATTTAGGAATACCTCAGGACTTAATGAATCACTAAAGTACCTTAAATATTTGGAGAATCCTGTTCATGGATATTCAAATTAAAATGATCAGAATCCCATTTATTGATTCTGTCATACAGGTAGAAGGAGTCAAAGTATAGACATCAGGGAATCTTAGAATGGGGTTGGTTCCCTCAGGCATTCCACTGCATTGCCCTGTCATCACTACTATCTAGAAAGCAATCAGCCCTGATTTTTTATTCTGATCATAGTAAGTGTATACTATATATTCACATCAAAAGTTAATGTTATTTCACTTTCTAGGATGAGAGTATTTCAAGAGCGTAGAGTGAGGGCCATTCAGTCTTAAAACTACAAGCATAAAATGGAAACTAGGCAAATGGTCACTTATTTCCTGGAGGAAGAACCATAGTTAGCTATCACAGAATTAACTGACATGGTTAATCATAACTAAGCCTCTTTAAAAATATCTATGTGACCAAAAAAGTATCTTCTCATCTGTGTAAATTATATTAGAGTTAAAGTTCAGGTCCAATAAAAGAACATATAGAAGCAATTGGTTGTTTCATTTTTGCCACTATTTCTTCTTTTTTCAGATATAGACAAAACTGTACTTCAGCTGGATTTCTAGAATTCTCAGAGTATTCTAGAATTATCACAGAGTGCAGCTTGGCATCTCACAGGGACTCTTGGCTAGTGATTCTTCTCTCAGTTCTTGTTATAGCAAATCTTATCCAGGTTTCTCAGTGTTTGGCTCCTTTCTTGATATTAACCTTAAAAATAGATCCTTCCATGGAAACACTGGAGGAGCTGGTGATAATTTAAGGTTAGGAGATCAAATGTGTACTTTTAAGACAATATTTTTCTTTTAAGGAAAAAAAATGCTGTCAAAATGTCTACATTTCAGGGTTATAAAGAACACTGAAGTATAGCGGATAATACATGCAGAACAATTAGTAGAATGTCTGTAACACTGTGATACTAATAATACAATATGAATCAATCCTTTAATAATGGATTTGTGTTCTTTATTTATAATGATATAAATTTTAAATATAAGAGACAATTAGCAAATATATGAAGACTTTTGTGCATGTTTTTTGGTTTTACTCCAGATAACTTAGTGTTAACTTGTCAGATTTTATTTTACAAAATGATGATAAATTCTTTATAATGGTTGCACTGAGTATACACTTTTTTCCCTCTTCTGCTGACTCTGCACATGCTTTGGTTTGTTTGTTTATTTTTTTGCAGAATGAGCATTTACCTAAACTAAATTCTTTTGTCCTCTGTTGTAAGGTAGCTTATGCTTTTTGGTACTCACTTTCTACCAGGTAATATTTAGTCAGATTTAGTTGTGCTTTCTATCATACAAATGCAGGTAACTTCAAAAGTGACTGTAAAGAGATAAATATTCTCTGAATTAGCTACATAAACAGGCATTTTTAAAACAGCAGTTTGTTCTTTTCAGGGGTTAGAAAGAATGCCAAAAAGAAAAAGAAAAAAGAGGAGGGAGACCAAGAAGGAAAAAGGAGAGGAAGAAGAAGAAACTGAAGAAAAGAGATAGGAAAAAAAAGGAGTGAATGGGAAACAATAATTTGAAAGAGAAACACTTTATGGATTGAAGGATGATGATGAGAAGACAGAGGCTGGGGGTGAATATAAGAAAGGGAGGGGTGGGGCCCGGGAGATAGCATGGAGGTAAGGCGTTTGCCTTTCATGCAAAAAGGTCATCGGTTCGAATCCCGGTGCCCCATATGGTCCCCCGTGCCTGCCAGGAGCAATTTCTGAGCATGGAGCCAGGAGTAACCCCTGAGCGCTGCCGGGTGTGACCCAAAAACCAAAAAAAAAAAAAAAAAAAAGGGAGGGGTAATATTTTAGATCAGAAACAAAAAAGGATTAAAAGTCAAGGCAAAAACAAACAAATGAACCATTGTTAACTTTCAATAACTGTTTGCAAAAGACTTGAAGTAGTTCGTTTCCAGGAAGTATAAATGCAAACATTTCAGAAGGCACCCAAGGATGCAGACTTGTCAAGATGGTGCATTTCCAAGCACATTTCTTGCTACTCAGAATCCCCCAGCATGGAGGCCCCAGAGGATCACAAATCTCCCAGTCCTAATGATTTAAAAAAAAAAAAAAAAACTCCTTATAACTGTCCTGCTAGTGCTTGAAAGCTCTTAAAAGATTAGGGCTATATATCAATATCAAAACCTTTGACTTAATCTCCTTGCCAGCAGCAGGAAGTGCACTTTCCAGAGAGTGGCTTTATAGATTATCTTGGGCTTTTGTCCTAGAGAACTTCTGCCTTCCTTGGCCTCCAAGAGGAAGGGCCAAATGAGAGAGAGAGAGAGAGAGAGAGAGGGAGAGGGAGAGAGAGAGAGAAAAAGAGAGAGAGAGAGCAAGAGAGAGAGAGAGCAAGAGAGAGAGAGCAAGAGAGAGAGACAGAGACAGAGAGAGAGAGTACTGCTCCAGCAAACCTTGAGAGAAAGCACAATAGAAGCTGCATTTGAGTAAATAAAGTAACAAGGAAATTGGGGAATTGGGGAAATAAGTAATAAGGATAATTTCACCCACAACAATTCAAGTATCGGGATACAAATGTGTGTGTATAGTCAAAATGAACAAAGAATGTAATGATTTTGAAACTTTGAAAGCAGTGTCAGGATTATGGTGGCCCAGGTTAAATCATGTGACCTCAGAAGGCATTGGGGAAAAATTTAAAATTATATAAGGTGTATCCCAGATCCCTTCTGGTTAGAATCAGATATTCACAAAGTAGATCACAAGGTACAATAGCTTTTTGCTCCTCTGAGAAATTGAAAAGTTTATCTGAAAAGATGGTAGAGGGATCTAATTTTTCTTGTCCTTTCTTAGGGTGTAGTAGTTGGAATGTGAGTACAGAATACAAGACAGAAGCATTGGGCTTGCTTGTGGATTTTGAAGAGTGGATGTGAGGCTAGTTTGTCTTTATCCTGACAAATTGTTTGCGCATGTATGTGCTTATTAACATCTTTTGGAATCACTTATTTTGTTTTGAAATGTGTTTTATAATATTTAGAGATTAAATGCAGAGCTAAGAGGGCAACTGAAAGTTTAGAGAAAGCTGTGAATGCACCATTATTCTGGATGATCAAAGTCTTATTATGAAGATGATTAGATTTCTGACTAATGGGATCCTTTTCTAAGTATTGTTCAAATGATGGAGAGCATTTCTTTGGTTACGTTTTCTTGAACAAGTGAGTTAGCATCACCTGTAAAATGGGAATACTAATGCAAACTTCCTTTGTGATAGCTGTAAAAATTAAATGAGTTTGACCCATTTTAAAGCACTTATCTCAAAAGTCTGCTCATGGGAATTGCTAAATATATATTAGTCATAAATCAAAACCAGTTGAAAAAACTGAACGTGGAAATTCTGTAAGGTTTTTCAATGCTATATCTTAGTAAATCTTAATAAAAAAGAAAATATTTCTCTCTTATTTTATTCTTATTCTGTACTTGTGAAACTGGAGACCAGTTACCTAAATACCCAACAAATGTTTACTTCCAATGGATATTCCCTCACCTATGACCCATTCTCTCTTGTTCTAATCTAGATACAAGATTTTACATATGATATTCAGAGCAGAGAATTTGTTTACTGTATTCTCCCCCGGGTGCAAGTTACACATTCTCTATAGGCTGATGTTTATAATATTCACTCAGCACAATGACTCTTTGTTGTGTGATTTCCTCTGTCAGTACTTATGCAGATAAAACTTCACATTAGAATCAGTAATCTGTCTTCAACAAGCCTTGTGTTGTGGCTGCATCAGGGCCAGAATTTGTTATATATATTTTTTGTTTTATATATATGTCGATATATAATCATGTATTAAATATATGGTGTGAAATCATCAGATTTTCTTTTATAATTTGTTATAAAATAACATTGCCTTTGTACATGACTCCTGTTTGTAAGGCACTTTTAATTTATTCACCCATTTCAGTGGCAGAGAAGGTGGTTCCCACAGTTACAAATGAGGATAATGAAACTTAGAGAAGTTAAAATTTCTTTTAACAGCAGAAATGGGTGCCTGGGACATTAGTCCTTGCCTTGTAACTTAAATAAGTCTCCTTTCAGGTTACTGTCAAAGATCCATCAAGTCACATATGGTATTTCTTCACTACATTGCTTTAGATATTTAAACTTGGCTCGTCCTAAAAGCAAACCTTGAGTTATAATCAAATTGTGTGAGAAAAGAATCATATGAGTATTATGAAAACAATGCTCTTTGTGACATCTCCAAAACCAAGTGAGGATTACTTCGTGAAATCCGGAGGCTATTTTTCTTTACAAATATTTTACAAGACAAACTTGTACCTTTCTAAAAAAAGCACATCTGTTGTAAATTACTCCCTTACATAAAGAGAAAGAATCACCATCCTTTCTTCCCATCTGAGTTTAAAAGAGATTTGTTGACATATTCTAAGGCCGGCATAGACAAAACAGCACAGGAAAGAGGAGGCGGTCAGCAGGAGCAGGGCTCAGTTTTGCTTAAACTAATTCCACATGCCCCATGAACCATTAGCTGTTTTTTATTTCCTGCTCTAAAGATCTGTAGTGAAAATAATCTGGGGTAAGGAAAAGCTGCACTTATTATTTTTTTTCCCCAACAAGATGCTGTGTTAGCAAATAGAACATATGAGCCACCTTCAGCAAACCAAGGTCTTTAATAATCCATTTTTCAAACACTACTGGTATTTCCTTTATGAACAAAGATGGACTGTGACTGGAATCAATTTCATCATTTGTATGGTTGCAATTGCCAAGTTTCTGGAAATAATCGCCATTTAAATACTGAAAAAAAATTTTTTATATACAGCCAACAACAGTTTTATTGCTTTTTAATTTTCATGATTTGTTCTTTTGCTCCAAGGTTTTGGTGTTCTGAGAAGATGACACTGGGGACAGGAAAAATTCTTAAGAACTAAATCAGGAAATAAAACAATGTCCAAGTCAAGTTAATAGTCTGCCTTGATAGGAAAAGTAGATTTGCTTCTCTATTGAAGGGATTTCCCCTCAGCTTCCCTACAAACTGCATAATGTGACATCATTTATATTTTCAGATCTTAGCATGATGTAGGAAACCAAAAACAGAATTGAGAGCTCATTTTCCCCTTATAAAGTCAAGCGGTAGGGCTAATCAATGAATTTCTACAAAACAAGAGTGTGATATTTGAACAAATAAAGGGGCTAGTAAATTTAGAAAAGTGATGCCATTTCTCTCGATTAATGCCATATGTAGCACATACCTGAATAACAATTTTGTGCTCTCTGGGATGTTGCTGATATATGAGGTGGACCTAGTTCCTAAACCCCTTCCTTACTATAGACTAAATCACTATAACAGGTTCATTCTGAAGTCAACCTGGAAGAAAATGCCAAAAGCCCTTTATTGAACTGATGGTGGTATTGTTATTTACTTAGTTGTGTGGATCACTTCTGAGCTTTCAGTTTATTTGGGGAGGGGATGTAGGAAAGGGCATGAAAAACTTAGGAATCAATTTTTAAAAGTAGTTCAAATTCTGTATTGGGGGTGGCCATTGCTTTCATAGGAAAAAAATAAACCCTTTAAAAATAGTAGTGAGCTAGAGCAATTGTACAGTGTTAGGGTGTTTGTCTTGCATGCAGCTGACCAGGGTCTGACCTGGGTTTGATCCCCAATATCTCATAGGGTCCCCTGAGCCTGCCAGGAATGCTTTCTGAGCACAGAGCCAGGAGTAATCTCTGAGCAAGGCCAGGTGTGCCCCCCAAACCAGAAAATAATAAAATAAAGTAAAATAAAGCAAAATAAATAGTAGTCTGTTTGCACTTGAAATTGCTGCATTTTAAAGAGGATAGGTATGATTTTGGACTACAATGCACTTTTCAGAGCTTATCCTAACTAGGCGGATGAATGTTTTCTGTTTAATTCCTGTTGCGCATTTTATATTGTGTAACCTTGTGTGTGTTAGTCATTCAGAAGCTCATTTCTTTACCATTAAGATGGAGATAATATCTACTTGCGGTAGTTAGTTTGGGTTTGGAAGAAAATTATGTACATAAAGCAACTGGCATATTTGTAAATATTAAATAAAGTATTTCCTTCTCCTACTTATTTTCTTCCTTCACAAAGAAGAAAGCAGTTTTTGTTTTGCTTTGTTTTTGTTTGTTTTTGCCCAACTGCCTTTTCATATTTTCATTTTTTCTATGCATTTGTACTTAGAAGACTTATTATCATTTATTCCATTCTATCCAATACCTGCCATTTTTGCTTTTGGAGTATTTTGGTTTTTGTTTCTGGACCACACCTGGATATGCTCAGGGCTACTCTTGGTAGGGCTCAGGGGACGTTATGTGGTACTGGAGATTGAGTTAAGCTATGTGCAAGGCAAATAATTTATCTTCTGTACTATCTCTCCTCCAGTCACCTCTCCTTTTAAATAGTATTCTGTTTAGTTGATTTTAAAAATTAGTTTATTCAATAAATATGTGTTGAATCCCAAGACATGCAAAGATCTGGGGATAGAGCAATAAACAATACAGCAATAAACATTTATTCAGAAGAAAAATTCAAATAGTAAAAAGTACAGTGGAAAAATAGTAAAATGAAAATAAACAGATCTTGGAAAGGTTTTAAACACTTGAATAAATGCCTGAGACTATGGTGGTCTGATGCAAACTCTTGTCTGTCTATGAAGATCATTGGAAAGATTAAACCAAGGAATTGAGATGCAGAGACTGGACAGTGAGTGGGAGTCAGAGAGGAGGCAGCTGTTCTTATCAGATAGCCATTCAGGTCAGGAGAATTCTCAATGTTTCAAACAAACAAGTTAATAAAGAAAAGTGGCTCTACTGGTGAGAGGACAGAGAATAAATGAACATACAGAAAGTCAATAGCAAAAAGAGAAATAGCAAGGCTGGAACCAGACTAGATCTCACAGATCCACCTTGACAGGAGCCAGAGCCATCCATGTACAGTGCTACAGAGTGGAGCTTTTAGTTCCAAAGGACAGTCTATTCGGGAAAGAACAAGCACCGGTCACTGCTGGAAAATGCCTGCAGAGGCAGTGGCAGAAAGTGGGAACAGGAGGAGAAAAAAAGAAGAAGGCAAAAGAGACAAGTTCTTGCATTCTGTTTGCTTCTTTTGTTTTACCTGTTTCCCTTTTATCTGCTCTCCTAAAATCTTAAATCTCTTAAATCTAAAATCTTAAACCTCCCCCAAACCGATGTGTTTTGGGGAGAAGGATGGGTAGGGATTAACCTGGAAGCAAACAGACAATAACCATAATGAGATCTGAATGACAAGAACGAACTAAATAGGAGAATGAATCAGGGAATATTTCCCTCTGGAGAAGTCTGTTTTCTCTCATGAACACTTATCTCTATTTCCTTTTCTCTCCTATCACGCTTCCCTAAGTAACTTTATTTAAATAAAAACAATTTTGCTTTGCTAAAAAAAAAGTGCCTAGAACCTGCCAGCCAGGTGTAGGGAGGCGAGACATAGGATGCTAGGAGAAAAGAAGTGCTTCAGTGAATCTGAAATCCCAGATATTGCAACAGGATCAATATTTGAAGCACAATGTTAAGTCACTGGAGAGTTTAACCCAGGGAAATAGCAATATAACTCACATTTTGAAAGGCTACATAAGGTTGTTGAGATGGTAGGCTAATAAGGTGCCGCACCAGGCATATGGCCAACATCATCTAGATCACCTGTACCAAATGGTTCCCTGAGCATCACTAATGTGATCCTGGAGGCCCTCAAGCACTACCAGGTGAGGCCTGAGCAGCCATACATCCTCAGGTCCTTGCACTGAACTCTGGCCAGGTTAGTGCACAAGAGTATGCTAGTTTTGAGAAATAATTTTGGAAATAATTAAAGACAAATTGACATCTAGAAGATGATACAAATAGAAATAGAACTATATACTTTTTGAGCAACCAGATAAGTAAGGTTGGATTTATTCAAGTGGAGAAGAGTAGAGTAACAAGCATGGAGGAAAAATTAAATGAAGAGCTGCATTTGAGCCTTGATAAAACATAAGATTTTTGTTGGCTATCTAGAAAGTGATAGCAGAAGTGAATGATTAAATGAATCAGGGCTGGTGGCCCAAAATGAAAGATCCTTAGTCCTGAAGATAGGATTATCAGGGAAAGAACAGAGAGGAACAGGGAGCAGTGTCACAGAGGCTAATATAATTTAGCTGCTGAGTAAATGTAACTTACCTACAAAGACAACTAGGAAAGATTGAGGCAAAGAGAAAATTAGGAGGAGGCATCATGTATCTTCAAGTGCAAAAAAAAAAAAAAGTGTTTCAAGGAGGAAGAGGTCACCTCTGAAGCTTTAAGAGGGCAAGAAAAACTAGCGGATTTGGGTAGACAGCTTACTGACAAAAGCAATTTTAACTGTGGGGTGGGCACATATGCACACATGTAATGTGTGTGTGTGTGTGTGTGTGTGTGTTAGACTGCTTAAGAAAAAGGATCAGATAATGCGAGCATAATACTGACACTGACTAGAGACACCTCTCCATCAGATTTTCTGTGAAGGGATGCCAAAAAGTGAGAGGATAGTGGAGAGTATTGGCCAAAGAATTTTTCTTCCAGATGACAAATGCAGCCTTAGTACTTGATTTATGAACTACAGTTTAACTAAGTGTCAGGTGATTCATATTCACATTCAAGTTTCAGTCAAGGGGCCTAGTATATGACCCCTTGATAGAATATTGGCTTAGTATGTGTGAAACCCTAAATTCAATCCCCAGTACCTCATAGTCCCCTAGTACCTTGAATTGTGAGTACTGACAAGTGTAGTTTATTCTTTCTACCTTTCCATCCTATCCCCCCCAAATAAGTTTTACTAATTTTATGGAAGAGCATCATATTTAATTGCTTTTGGGATAATATAGTAGTGGTTCTCAATCTGATTACACCTGAGTACTTGTACCTGTATGAACCCCAGCCAGCCACATGTGGAACTAGCAGTTAATAACTAACAAATACCAGTCATTTTTGATCTCTGGTCTGTAGAAAGTTGCTGGCCCACAAGTGTTAGAAGACTGAAAACTTCTGATCTAGAAAAAAAAAAGAAAGAAAGGAACCATGCACAAAAGAGATAATTAACTGTAGAAAAATCTGTTTGTCAACTAATAGAACAGAGCTCTGGGAAGGAGAGAAGAACCCTGTTCCTTGGGGCCCAGATGAAAGATAAAAGCGTGGTACAAAGGAAGTAGTTCTGAGACACTGCGGTAGAATAATGCGAAGTTGTTAGAGTTCCTAGTCACCTCTGTTTTCTCAGTGATGCAAGAAACAAAATCATTAGACAAGAGCTGGAGAAGTGTCTGGTGGAGGAGGTGGCAGAGACAGGTGGGAAGTGTCTTTTTACTGGGAAATATATTGTTCTCAAGATTGTTCTCTGGCCTGTAAGGTGATTCATACCAGCTCTGCACGTCTGGCTTGCTATTGATTTTGCATTTCACTCTTTCACTGCCTACATAAAATGAATTTTATTTATCTTGCCCAGCCAGTCTTTCACTAACACCCTTTTTTAAAGCTTAAAAGGACACCCCATTATCTCACTGTCAAAAAGTCATGGCAGTGTGGTGTTCAACAGTCATGATTTTATCCTACCCAGAGGGAGAAAGCCTATCTAGGTACAATTATACTTTCTGATTTATAATAATACACTCTTGAAACTTATGTAATGTTACAATGCAATGTTACTTCAATAAATTTTGCCAAAGACCTTTCTTCAGATCAAGACTTCCACCCTAAATTCTTCCCCAGCAGAACTGAGGATCCAGTCTGTTCTTGAGCAAAACCCACACCTAAATGCAACAAAATATGGCCTATTAATTCATGCTTTTGATTCATGATTCTTTTGATGTGTAAGGAGACTAAGGACAGTTTTTTTCTTCTCCTAACTGGATAGACAATCTAGAAGTCAGCTTGAACACAGATAATCTGAGGTTGTTTCAATACATTGTAATGGTGAAGAAAATTAGTCTCTATAGTATGTGAAAGAACATCTCCCTGGGATACATGATTTGAGCACTTCATCTAATAGTCTGACCCCTGGTGATATGTAAGTACCACTGCTCTGTTTTTAGTAAAACACTAATATTCCTGCCCCAGTTTTTTAAATATCTCCCTTAAGTGGATATTCTGGGTGGACTTTACCTCAGTCATGTTTGGACTGGTGGGATTGGGCTCAAAGTAAAGGAGGAGAGGAAGAGTTTTTGATGTAAGCCGAAAAGAAAGTGCTGCATATGTACTGCTACATGTCAGGTGATGATGCAAAGGCAAGTCTCATAGCAAAGCCCTATAAGGGAAGAAGCTCATTGGACATATCACAGAAGCAGACATTTTAATCCTTCTAGCTGTTAGTTGAACTCATTGCACTCTGCTCCTTGACCAATTGTAAATGTTTTAGATATAAATTGGAAATAGGTACATATAGTCATTCAGGAACCTTTATCATGAAATACAAACAACTTCCAATTCTGGATCATAGTTCCTGTGAGTAATCCTAGTCAATGAAACATACCTGTGCATGGATACAAATTTTAGGATAATTTGACCATTTTGATGGATTTTTTTTATGGGTACCAGACCTAAGAAATAATTAGAAAACAGTACCACTATCTAGATGTGCAAAATGCAAAATTAAATTCTCCAATAAGAAGGAATTGGGAAACAATGCTACTGGCAAAAGCGGAATGATCAACTAATTTTTGTCCCTTGTGTATTCATTCAAGAAAAACAAAAAAAGTTATTTCTGGTATATTTGTGACCTTAAAGCCCCCAGCTAAAAATCCAAGTGTATCTTTTGATACAAAATTGAACTAAAGCAGTCCTTTGCTATCCTGATGGTATTAATTCTAGGCTCCTTCTGGCCCTATTTAAAACTTGAGGATGCTCACATTCTTGAGAATGAATCACATATGTGGGCTATACAGCTGCTAGTTAAAATCACCAACAAGCATGGTGAACCAGCAATGATAGAACTCATTCTTAACTTCCTGGTTTTTGCGACTTTGGGGCATATTCACCAGTATCTGCTATTTGAGTCAAACCACTACTACACAGAAATACAAACAGAAGCACCATTCACCAAAGGACAGGTAGCTGAGGAAAACAAATATTATATAATTAGTTTTCATTTAGCAAACAAACAAACAAAAACTTCCCTTTAGTAATCTAAATGCCAATAGATTTTTTTAAATTTCTTCATTCTTTTGGGGGGTTGAGTAATGCACAGCAGAGCCCAGGGGTTACTCTTGGCTCTATGCTCAGAAATTGCTCCTAGCTCAGAGGACCATATGCGATGCCAGGGATCGAACCCAAGTCTATCCTGGGCCAGCCTCGTGTAAGGCAAAAATACCTACCGCTGTACTACCACTCCGACCCCTTAATTTCTGCATTCTTTCTTTTATTCTGAGAACCATTTAAATACATTTTTTAAGAGAGAAGTAAATGAACATTTCAAAATTCCTTTAAGATGATTAAAGATAACTAACAATAGTAATTAAAAAGAAAAGAGGAATTTACAAAAGCAATTGTAAGGTCAGGTGTGGAAAAGCCATCTAGTGGCAAACACTGATGACCAAGTCTCATCAGTGAAGAAAGAAATTTGTCTTTAATGACAACATTTAAGAAAAATTCTCTAAGATATATTAAAATACAAAATCAGCTCATTACAAAATAAACAAAAAAGACTTCCGGACAAGAAAATTTTGTGTTTTTAATCTTTTGTTTTTTTGGGCCAAACCCGGGGTGCTCAAAGTTTACTCATATCTGTGCTCAAGGATTACTCCAGGTAGTTATCAGGGGATCGATCATATGCAGTGCCAGGGAATCTAACTGGGATTGACAATATGTAAGGGAGACATTTTTAGCCCATATCTCTTCAGTATGTAGGCAATATTTTCTTAACTTATAATTTGTATAGTTTTTCCAATATTCTATTAGTTTGATTAAGCAAGTGAATTCTTACAATTGCTTAAAGATTAATATTGCTTAAAATGCTGATTCTTGCATATTACAATTGTATACCTATAATATTTAAAGTTGAAATGTTCATATTTTATAGTGATGTTTGCCTACTCCAAACATGACAAATTTGACTTCTCATTTACTTTTTCAGTTAAGCAAGCTCAGAGTGTGCAACACATTAAACATTTGGACTAGACATTGGAAAATCATTTTATGAAATTTGTATTTAAAATATTTAATGCAATTGAAGTCAGAAAGCAAGGAAGAGCTGAGGATTTTCCATTAAAAGTCCTGTTTTATCTTATTTTCAAGAATTATATGAGTGATGTGGAATTTCTCAGGGCTAGAAGGTGGACATCAAAAGGTTTGTGGCTTTAGGCAAACATCCAAAACCCATAGTAATGTAATCAGTTCTCCAGCATCCGCAGGCAGAGCAATACAATCGATAGAAAATTTCCATCTTCTGTACTTAGAACAAAATTCTAGAGGTCACAGAAGGGTCTGTGTATATTTTGCTTCAGTGCATCATAGGTGCTAATTATTGGGGTCTTCATCAGTCATAACTCTCCAGGCAGTTCTCTCTCCCTACATCAGTAAGAGTGGAAAAATTCTATCTTAAGGAATGTTAGTTGGATAATATAAAGTGTCTAATTAAAAATTGACCTTTCCCTTTTGTTAATAACTTATTTACAGTTTAGTTAAGATGGTTACAACAGTGCTGTTTCATGGTATTAATGTACAAAGTTACTGCACCTTAGTCAACACCAAAGTAGCCAAGATTGTCCCTGTGTCCACCTTTAATTGTCATTTGTAACCTCTGCATTTCTCAGTCAACATCCAGAATATAAAGATTGAAGTGGAAAAAGAATAAAGGGAAGTAAATCTCCTGAGAGATTTCTTTGTGTTAGGTACTGGATTAAATTGTTTTCTTGCATTGAAAATGCACTCCTTCACCAATGTCCCAAATTGGTGATGGGAGTGTTGTATTGGTGAAGAGGGGTGTTCTTTACATGACTGAAACCCAACTACAATCATATTTGTAATCATTATGTTTAAATAAAGATATTAATTAAAAAAAGAAAGAAAATGCACTCCTTGAACTATTCCAAAAAGTTTTAGCATTAGCCTAATTCAGCAGATGGACAAATATTTTCTTAAGAAGATCAAAGAGTATGTTAAATAGTGGAGTAGGCAACAGAACCGAGATACATTTTGTAGTCAAAAACAAGGTGGAAATTAAGTCTAATTTATAGAATAGTTCTAAATTGTATAGATAACTGTTTAATCAAATAATTCCAATCCTAGTAGAGAGATCCTAAGTGCAGAGAGTAATAGTGTAATTAACATTCAAATTATCCCCTCATGTACCTCCAAAATTCTCTAAATGTACCAGCTGCCACTTACATATCTCAACCAGCCTTTCTAGAATTTCGGGAAGCACTACTGTTAAAATGCAGACTTTCATTAGCACGTATTAGAGTATGTTCATCCATCTATAGATAGATATGGCATGAAAATATGAATTTTTGTTATGCAGTCATATAACACTCATTGTATTTTTTGAGTCATAAAGATAATGCATGATAATTGTGGAAAACTTTGGAGATAAAAAGAAGCATAAACTAAGAATTTCTGGTAAATATTATTAAGACATTAGGTGTAATATTCTAATCTTTTTTCTCTTTATCACATCTTTTATAATTTTAACCATTGATTATTGTAAAAGCAGTATGTCAGGTGCTTTGCATTTAATGAAAAAAGACAATCCTTAATGTTGCATGTGTAAATCTCTAATACCTTACAAAAGAGTTTATATGATATACATGTTATTTATTTCCTCTTTATTATTATAAGAAATGATGCGAAAAATTCTTTGTACATAAGTCCTTTCTATGTCTTTTATAATGTACTGAAAAAAAGTCTTAGAATTTAAAATGCAGAATTGAAGATCTACAGATTTTAGCAATTTTAACAATTTAAAATAAGGGTTTTTAAAACATAGACTATATATATAGTCTATGTTTTAAAAACCCTTACTTAAATTGCTATATATATAGCATATATATAACATATATATAATATATATGTGAAATAAATCTTTTCCTGGCTCCTAACCAAAACTTCTTTTCCCTGAAAACAGCCAATATCACCAAAATTTCTATATTCAGAAGACGTAATATGCAAAGTAGCAAAAACATATATAGTCATGTGTTTATAATTTTATTTCCTTTTTAATTTCTTAAGGCAATAGTAGCATATTATAAACATTTTCATACACATTTTTCTTAACTAGATATGTAGATTATATGGCCCAATTCCTTGCAAGAAGTTTCATATTATTGAAGTTGTACCTATAGCAAGAGTTATATAGCTTCCCCTATTTGGATATTTAGGTTATTTACCAATATTTTGCATTACAAGAATAAGTCAACATTCAGACTTTTGTCAACGTCTTATTATAAGAATAAGAAACAAAGAATACGTTGTATACTATTTGATGATTTCATGCATATTTTTACTGTATCTGTAGAATTAACTTCTGAAAGTGAAATTGTTTGGCCACAAGAACTGTGGATTTGAAATCTTCATGGCTTTTGCCAAATCACCTTCCAAAAAAACATTGTACAGTTTCCACCCCTGCCAGGAGGACATGGAGGTTCCTAATATTATGCCAAGCTTTGTCAGAGGCATGCCTCTTCTCTGCAAGAATATTTGTTTTCAAGAATACTTGCACAACCAGATTAGTGGCTGCAGAGTTTACTGGTATCAACATTTACACTTCTAACCAAATATTTGTCTAAAACATGTTTTGAGTTAAATAAGTATTACTGAATAATTGTGCTTGTATATTAGAAAAGAGGACAGTTTTTGTTCTGGCAATCAAAATTATCAAAACAGCCAGTGTTTTAGGGTATAAAAGAGCTAATGAATAAATTCTAGTCTAATATTCTCATAGACTGCTCTTATTTAAGAAATTTTCAGTGTGGGAGCTAGTACAGTGGGTAGCTGTGCATGGGTAGCTATCCCTGGCACCCTATATGGTGCCCTGAGCCCACCAGGAGTGATTTTGAGTAAAGAACCAGGAGTAAGTCCTAAGCACTGCTGAATGTGATTGAAACAAACAAAAAAAGAAAATATGCACCTAAATTCCTATATTTAAAGAGTTTTTTTTACATGACTTTTATGTTTTGTCTAAATTATCTAAACCCATAGGTTGGTTTGGATAAATGTTATTTATTTGCTTTGTATTTGTTTCAAACAGAAGAACATTAGGATTTTTTTTAAAAGGTTGAAAACCACTGGGACAGATGATTTGGTGAAGGGTACAGACCACATAGTTCTGGGATAGGACAATGATTTGTCAGCCATGTGGTTTTAGCATACGTCGTATATTCTGCCCAATATGTAATAAGGAATTAAATGACATATGATAAATACTCAAAAAATAGATACCACTACCAGTTGGAATGTCAATATGGAAGAATAGTCCCTGATCTAAATGATTATCATTTTATATAATGTTGCTTCTTTGTTTACAATAAACAATATAAGTATGCTAAGTCTAAGCTTAACACAATCCGACTCATAATCTTGCTGCATTAAAGTAGAAAAACTAGTACCAAAGTATCAATATTCTCCCTTCCACCTACCCCTCTCGCTCCTAAGCAGTGCTCAGGGAGCCTGGGTGCCACTCCTAGTACTGCTCTCATAATTGGGCAGCAATTCACTGTCTGGGTCTGAGGATGCAGTGCTATGGCCCCAGACAGTGTTCAAATAACTTTGGGCTACACTTAGGGCCAGGGGTATTCAAACTGATCTTGAGAGGCAATCACCTTAACTCAGTAGTGTCCCCAGTCTCTGGACTTCTTGATACACCCACATACAAATGTGTATAAATGTTCTTAAATGTTTTTTTCTATAAAATTTTATTGGCTTGCTGTACTACATAAATTCTAAGAACATAGCTTCATATCTTCCTCTATGCATGTATGTATACCACTGAATGCATACATAGGTGTGACAGTTTTAAAGAAAACAATACCAAAAATCTTTGTGAACAACAGCACCTAAGTATTTACTTTTTTTTTTTGAGCCACAGCCAGCAGCATTCAAGGGATACTTCTGACTCTGTACTCAAATATAACTTCTGGTATATTTGAGGGACCATATGGAGTGCCAGGGTTCCAATCTGGGTCAGCCACATGCAAGGAAAGCTGTGCTATTTATAGCTCCAGCTCCAACACTTAACCATTTTGAAATATTTTTTGGTTTTGTTTTTGTTTTTGGGCCACACCTGGTGACTGATCAGGGATTACTATGCACTCAGAAATCGCCCCTGCCTTTGGGGGATCACACAGGATGCAGGGGGATCAAACTGAGGTCTGTTGTAGGTCAGCCGTGTGCAAGGCAAACTCCCTACCGCCGTGCTATGGCTTCGACCCCCTATTTTGAAATAATTTGTTACCTAAGACATTGATGATTATTTTAATATCAAATAAGGTAGTTTCCTGTGTGATCATCAACCTAGGGGGAAAAGTTACATAAAGTGGGTAGTTCTGTAGAAGAAACTGTATTTGGATACCCTTAATTATGTAGACAAGTTCTAATGTGTTAGATAAAAACACAACTGTAATATTTCCGCTTCTTGGTATAATAATAACTAGCTACACAAGCTAGAAAGTTACATTTAAATAACAAAAATAAAATATGATTCAGTGTCTAAATCCTCTAATTTCAATAAATTCCTTTCATCAAATAGCTAGAGCCACAAATAATACACGTTTACCACCTAGTGGTCTGTTTCATGAACTGCAGATACACATTAAATTTAAAACCATATATTTTGTTGTTAACTCACAGAAAACATCAGAATATTTGCAGGTAACTTTCATTGTATAAAACATGTACCGAGATTTTTAAGCCTGGTATTTTAGTAGAATAACCAAACTTTCTCCTCCTCTAGACAAGAACATTCTCACCTTTTTAGTCATCTCCATCTCCTTTTGACTCTTTTTTTTTTTTTTTTGGTTTTTGGGCCACACCCGTGATGCTCAGGGGTTACTCCTGGCTATTCGCTCAGAAGTCGCTCCTGGCAGGCACGGGGGGGCCATATGGGGAACCGGGGGATCCAACCACGGTCTGTCCTAGGTTAGCGCAGGCACCTTACCTCCAGCACCACTGCCCGGCCCCTCCTTTTGACTCTTTATTCTGCTTAAGAAATGCAAAATAAGTTCCTTTGAAACTCATCCTGCAGAAGCAATTATGCCTGAAGCAAAGTACCTGAGCTCCTTCTGCAAGTTGACAAGAGCAAGAATTTCAAGACCAACCACTTTATGAATACACCTTGAACTTGCTGTCTATCTGTCCTACTGAACTCAAAACCTGAAGCATCCTCCCACCCCACCTAGGAGACTTCTATTTGTTACTTAAGAAGACTCAGCTCAAAGGACACTGCATGCAGAAAGTCTTCCTTGACAAGCACTGTTTGTCCATCTTTCCCAGTGAATTTCTCAGGACAGTGATTGTAGCCTGAGATTTACCCATGATGGTTTTCTTTTTTTTTTTTTGTTTGTTTGTTTTTTGCACCCTTCACGGAGTCACCACCATTAAGCTTGCGAGCTAGAATCTCAAAGTTCAAAAACTGCTGAAGAGTTATATTCACCAATCCTTAACAGAATTGCATTATTCTAATCTTTTAGTCTATGGATAACTCCCAGGTGTGGTTTCTGATCGCCCTGTCATCTTTCCCAAGTTAAAACACAGGGTTTTTTTTTTCAGCAAGGCTAGCTCCATGTCTCCATATCTGCATATTCAGGGAGATGGACTGGCTTGATGTCTCCTAGTAATTTAGACCCAAGAGACCAGCTCTTCTTTGATTACTGGGGTATTTAAAGTGAAAGTTAGGGTTCATCTTGGCAAAGATTCACCTCATTCATTTGTTTCACTTTGTATTTATAGGTCAGTGGTAAGTGATTTATGTATGACTAACTCTCCAAGGTCACTATCCATCTTTTAAAGACATCAATCTGAAGGAACAACCTTTCACTTTGAAGAAGGAAACTTATTATTCCACAACATGTTGAACAAAACTGTGGTCTGATCAACAGGACCCAGGAATCGCGAAATTAGCACGTATTCACGTGACCTCACCTGAGACAGCCTCTGGTTCTGATTAGAATCTACCAAAACCACAATGGATAAATCTAGGGCCATCCTTCATTCTTAAAGTAATTTAAATATATCCTGGAATAATGAAAGGGATTGAACTTTGCCACATGCGTCTGCACGGCATTCTAATCGGAGGTGTTGGTCATAATAAAATAGATAACTGAGGAGGACATCTCCTTTCCCATTTAACCTTGTAGTGATAAGCACGGAGCAGTTGTTTAATGCTCTTTCGTTTGGAACCAGGTTTTAGACAGTTTTAAATACATTTTTATAAGGCTCAAATCTTTTCATCACATGAAGTGCTATAGCAATTACTTGCCAGACACAATATTTTCTTGAATCATCCACATATTGAAAATATATGTATATATACATTACAGAAATAAAATTTATGTTGACTTATCATTCTTAAAATAACTTTCTCTGCTCATATCCATTTATCTCTAGACAGTCATTGAAAATATGATTTTCCAGGGATCTGAATTTTTTTTATCTATAGGCTGCATATTCTTATAATCAGAAAGTAGAAAAATCTACTTACATGCCTTAAGTTATCTTTGTTGAATTTGATTTTTTAGATATAAATAACCAGGCTCTCTCAATGTAGGTCTGACACTGATAATGAATACGTTTCAGATGGCAATGGGAAAACATACTACTGCCGCAATGAAATGCAAATGTTTGAGTGCATAGAGTATTAAAGTTGAGTTTAAACTACTGAATGAGGAAATTCAGAAGCTAAGTGATTCAAAAGAAATCATTTAAGCTTGCTGAGTCAGGTTTTCCCAGAGAAAAATCTGCCCCTTGGGAGTAAATCTAGTGTGGTTGTAAGTGTTGGAAGTTCTGTTGAATTTCACAAGTTTAATGTGCAAGCATTATTCCTGATTCCTAAGCAATTTTTATGTAAAGTACACAAACTTCATTCTGCCTCTGTTTCTTTTGAGTGTCTGGAATCAAACTCAGGACCTCTTATTTCAAATCATGGGCTCTGCTATGCCTCTGTTTATTTAATCCGTCTATCATTAGTTCATTGATATAAGCAGAATAACTGAAGCTGGGTATAAAGCAATTCTGTATTTCTCATGCTGAAACAGAGCTGAAGAGTTGCTACATGCTACATGCTTTAAACATTTGAGAGCCCTTGAGTTCTTTAGTTCTGGATGAACCTTGAGAAAGGGAATGATTGATTCCATAGGTGAGATTAATCAAAGAAGACTCCTTGGAGGAGGGGAGGATACACAATGCAGAAACACATCAGTTATTTAATCCAGAAGTCTATGTTTTGGTTTAAAAGCAAAAATCCATATTAGACAAGGATT
This sequence comes from Crocidura indochinensis, assembly GCA_004027635.1. Taxonomy (NCBI): domain Eukaryota; kingdom Metazoa; phylum Chordata; class Mammalia; order Eulipotyphla; family Soricidae; genus Crocidura; species Crocidura indochinensis. Next base: position 19,941 of record PVKC010003882.1, read on the forward strand.
TAATGTGAACTGAGGACAGAGGAAACTGATAGGAATGTTGCAAAGAGCCTCAGTAGCTCAGGAATCTGTTTTTAAATCTTGGTACCATCCCTTCTTTCCTAAATGTGCAGTGTCCATTGTTGATCTTCAGTCTATGTGTAAGGTGAGAAAGTCGTGATAAAATAATTACAGTCTTAATTCAATTTTCTTGTTTCATGTTTGCTTAACATCTATCTAGCTTTGCTCAGGGTTCTGTGCTCTTCTGGCTCTGTGCTCTGGGTTCACTCCTGAATGGATCTCAGGGACCATAGGCAATGCTGGGAAATCCAACCTAGTCAGTTATGTGCTAAGCAAGCACCTTACCTAGATTGTATTTTCTCTCCCACCCTGTATCTCAAATGCTCCATTAAAATAGAAGTTTAAAAATAGAATGCTGGTGTATGCATTTCTAATCATATTTCCCTAAATAAACCAAAATATAAACTAGATAAGAGAAAGCATTAAAAGATATTTTGTTTTTGGAGATTTGTGTACTGAAGCTTTTTAGTATTCAAATATTTGTATTGATTTTCAGTACATTTACATTATTGTCTTCCTGTACTAGTTATTATTGCGTTACATTCAAGCTAGAATTTGATGCAAAAACAATCCTGGATGATAAAAGAGAAAAATACAAGTTCAGAAAATATTTCAGTTACTTTAGTACTTCATTACCTTTGCTAATGCTATGTGGATTATTTTGAAATGATTAAACTTGTATTCACATATCTTTTAGATAATTCAATAGTAGATGACTAATAGTACCCATCGCCACTAAGCTAGAAATGCTTTTTTGGTAGGAGTTACTAACACCTTCTGCTAGGCATTTCTGCAAAATGGTTCATGCAATCAGAAAGGTGGCTAGGGGCCAGAACGGTGGTGCAAAGGGTAAGGCATCTGCCTTGTCCGAGCTAGCCTAAGATAGAATGCGGTTCGACCCCCCTGCATCCCATATGATTCCCCAAGCCAGGAGCAATTTCCAAGTGCATAGCTAGGAGTAACCACTGAGCATCACAGGGTGTGGCCCAAAAACCAAAAAAAAAAAAAAAAAAAAAAGAATGGTGGCTAGAAGAAGGCAAATGCACTTACAATTTCTATAGGAATTTCAAGCTAATTTCTGTCTGTAATTCTGCCTGAATTCTTTAATCTCTCTACACCTCAGTTTCTTCATATTTGGGTTAATAGTTGAAATAAGATCCAACTAAGATGCTTATTCTGGTGCTTTGCCCACAGCAATCTTCCACTAATTTTTTGCTCTTATTTTATTTTCAGACATAAGATACTTAGAAGATTATAAGGTAAATTTTGAATTTTACTGAGGCAATACAATATCATGGTGAAATTCCCGGAAAGTAAAAAATGATATGAAGAAATTAATACTGCTGCTATAGTCCTACTAGCAAAGAGAAAAAGAAAAGGATATGTCTTTTTTGTCTTTTTTCCAGTTTTAAGTATTTCTTCATGATTATTTTTAAGTTTTTTTAGACTTAGTGTACTAAGCAAATGGAGTTCCAAGAACGTTTTGGACAGTAAAAGAAGAATTGAAGAACTGTGATTATTTTTGTTTCCATCAAACACCCAAGTCCTACATTGGGTCTTAATTCCCATTCCAACTCTACCCCCACCGGAGCCATGGTACAGAGAACCAATGAACCCAATTAATGCCTGTTTAATGCATTTTAAAAGAAGAAAGAAAGAATGCTTGGAGCTTCTGATTTTGCCAAAAACGTAATCATAAGACATTCCTTTGGTTTAAGAATTTATGTTGTACAGCATATGTGTTATCAGGACATGCTGTGTGTACTCCTTGAAACTTATATGGTATTATTATAGACCAATGGTCCCTCAATTTTAAAACAAGAATTGAATGACCATATTTTAACTGAAAATAATTATAAGTAAAGTGCTGTATTGAAATATCAATACCATTGATTAACGTGATGAAGCACTATCTATGTCCCTTGATATTATTATACTAAAGAAATTACAATTTAGGGCACTTTTTGATTTATAATGCATATACTATAGTTATAAATGCTACACTGCATACTTGATAACCACCAGTTACTGAGTGCAAATATTACAAAGATGGGTAAGATTCATTTTCATGAAAGAACAGGCTAGTAAACAAATTCTAAGGATCCTTTAAATTGTAGACAGTTTTATAGCAAGGAGAAGGGATAGCTAACCAGCAAAGGAGATTTAAAGGATCCCATCATAATCAGTAAAAAAAAAATTAAAACATCAGTAGGAAACAGTTAATGATCATCTAACAAAACATCAATTGTAATGTACTATTAAAAATCTGGAGAATTTTTTTTTTTTGTGTGTCACTTGTACTATTGTACTTCTATTGTACTGCAATTGGGTCTAAATCAGATCTGGTAATACTAAAATTAAACCAAAAACTGTATTAGGAGAAGTATTAAGTGTTGAGCTTATTAGCAAACTTGCAAACTTGCTTATATTTAATTCAACAAGAGATAATTGAGGGCCTACAATATGCCACATAATGATTTCATTCTAGGAAGAGAGAAACAGCAGAGAAGACAGAAATAAAGGAGAACGCTTATAGCCTCAGGAAGGCAAAGTGAGATAAGGGAGAATTTGAAAAATGCTTTATGACAGGTGCCAACAAGTGGCTGTCAGAGACACAAACACAATGCTCACATTGGCCAGGATTGGTGAGAACACAAGCCCACAGAGTTGGGGCATCTGTGACCCATATCCCTGGATCCTGGCCACAAGGGAAACCAGAACCAAAGCTGCCAGAACTTCCTATTTTTCAAGAGAAGTCCCAAATCAAAATTTGTCAGTGAGATTTCTACTGACTTGTGAAAATCATTTAAAATCCTGTCTAGAGTTGAATCCAATCCTTTGGTGGCCAGTTTGCACCTTCTGTGCTTCCAAAATTCTGTGCTTACCAAGCCTCCAAAATTGCAAAACGTGGATAATGTGACACTATCGTTAAAGGTTAAAGGCAGAGACAGTAGCTTGGGTTCAAATCACATCCTGCTTGTGCTATTCAAACTTGATTCTTAAAGTGATTCTGAGTTTTGATTATTTTATCTTTAAAATGGGGATCAAATGATCTGACTCATAGGAACTGTGTGTCTATGTGTGTTTGTATCTGTGTCTGTGTGCATGTGTTAATAGAAATCAAGAATTTGCATATAGGAAGTATTTCCAACATAGTAGGTTTATTATCTTTATGAAAACCTTCCTTTACAAGAGTGATTGGATTTAATGGTTGAACTTATAGAAATGAGTTGGAAGGCTTTCAAGGCATCTTGTAAAAGGGAACTAATACATGAACATTAGGAAGAGGTAAAAGATTCTTCCCCTGAAATATAATGTCCCTAGGTTTGATTGAAACAGAGTATCTGATGGAGGTAAAATAGACGAGCTCTAGAAAGTCAGGCTTACATATGTACCCAGATTCTGGAGTTCCTTCAGGGAAAGAGTTTTGGTAAAGACTGGACTTTATGTCATGAGAAATGAAGAACAATAAGGTTTTTGAGCAAAAGATTAATATCAGATCATAGCAGTCAATTCTTTTTTTTTGTTTTTTTTTGTTTTTGGGTCACACTCAGCAGTGCTCAGGGGTTATTCCTAACTCCATGCTCAGAAATTGCTCCTGGCAAGCACGGGGGACCATATGGGCGCCGGGATTCGAACCGATGACCTTCTGCATGAAAGGCAAACGCCTTACCTCCATGCTATCTCTCCGGCCCCAAGCAGTCAATTCTTTATGATGCATTCCACAAATTGGCATTTATGGAGAGCTTAATATGTGCTAGCATTGGCCTTGAAGGTAGAATGTCAAAAACAACAAATATGATCTCTACTCTATGAAACTTGACAGCTAAAAGCAGTAGAAAGAAGATATGGGTTGGAACTCAGGAACCTGTAGTTGAGAAGACTAGCTGGTAGAGCCATTAATAATTCCAGCAATTAAATCAAGAAGGAGATGAGTCAAGAGAAATAATGTAAGTTACTGGCAGGAATTATGTTTTTGAGGGTACTTCAAATGACATTAGTAGAAACAAGAAAGTCAAACAGAGATGCAAGTTTGTTATCAAAACTTATTCTGGGGCCGGCGTGGTGGCGCTAGAGGTAAGGTGCCTGCCTTGCCTGTGCTAGCCTATGACAGACTGCGGTTCTATCCCCGGCGTCCCATATGGTCCCCCAAGCCAGGAGCGACTTCTGAGCGCTAACCAGGAGTAACTCCTGAGCGTCACTGGGTGTGGCCCAAAAACCAAAAACAAACAAAAAATTTATCCTACATCCCAGTTTGTTATCAAGCTTATTGTAGGACAGCTGAAAAATCTAAAATGTAATTTCCCACTGAATCATATTGAGACTTGATACCAATACTAAAACTGTGCTCTGCTTATTTCCCGAAATACAGTCTCAAAGACAGGACCTGACCTACAGCATTTTCTACCATAAAGCCACTTGCTTTAAAGATGGCAGAGAGGGGACAGAGAGGTGGTGCAAGTGGTAAAGCATCTGCCTTGCCTGCGCTAGGCTAGGATGAACTTTGGTTTGAACCCCCCACGTCCCATATGGTCCCCTAAACCAGGAGCGTTTTCTGAGCACATAGCCAGAGTAACCCCTGAGTGTCACCAGGTGTGCCTCCCAAGCCAGCCAAACCAAACTAAACCAAACCAAACTAAACCAAACCAAACCAAATAAAACAAAAAGATGGCAGAGGGCAAGAGAAGAAAGACTAAAGAGAATCCCTACAATATAACTATATCATCTATATTCACATGAGTAATGTGAATGCTGTCATATTCCACATTTGTGAATTTTTTTCCACATAAGCTTGAGCTCAGCATGTATAAGACAAAGTTAAGGGCCTTTAGTTTGAGAACTTCCTTTCAGTTTGGAGTCAATATCTGGACAAAGGACTTAATCATCCCCTAAATCATCCCCTTGTAAATCTTCTGACCATTTGTGAAAATAATAATAATAAAAAAGTCTGTACTGGTGGCATGAAAAAATATCATTCCCTAAAACTGACCAATGATAATCTCTATCTGAGTTCATGGCTGCTAGATATAAGACAGGGCAAAAGAGTTGTATTAGATTTCTTGATCTTTTCTTCCAGTGTGCACCCCCAATTTCTTGAGGGAATGAATGGGGAGCATATATAGCATATCTAAAAATATTGGCCTCTGTCTTCACATTGTCCTTTTGCTTCTTTTTCAGAGGAAGAGGGAGAGGGCATATGGAGTAATGTGGAAGATAGAGGTGAAGAGAAAAATAAATGGTTCTTCGTCTGACTGTCCTCAACAAAATATTATATATTGTCACAGAGTGAGATCAGCTCAGACAAGAAAATAATGGCCACAGATACTTCCCAGATAGTCCAGTCTGGGTTGATATCCTTGTAGCTCAAAAGGATGACAGATTCCCCTTTCTGCATGAACTACAGCAGGCTAATACCAGCTCCAATACCCTCAGATAGTCATGTCCATGTCTAAAACAATATGGACAGCTAAATCCTCTCAGGTGAGATCAGATTTAGGTTTAAATCTCTGGGCCTTTCCCTTTGAAATGAGGTGGAGTCAAGCCTTCCTGCACCCACTCCACCACAGGAAGTCCTGGAACCCTCTGCCACCACCACCTGGCATATACGTAGCTAAAAATTGGCCCAGCTCTGCCACCAAGCTCCAGAAGAAAATGGCTGTTGATGCTTCTCAAGTAGTCTGACTGATAACTCTGTGACTTTCTCAGAAAGGAAGGGGACAGATTCCCCCTTTTGCATAAACTATAGTAGCCCAACGCCATTCTTCACAAAGGGCTCAATTCCACGACTGAAAATTAAACTTCTAAGTGACCTAATTTGTTTTAGATTTATAAATCCTGGACTGTGTGTTAGCAAGCAGTTGTGTGACACCTCAATATCTTGGAGTGTCAACCCAGTGGTATCACAGGAAATCTTTTTTTAACTATCTTTATTTAAACACCTTGATTACAAACATACAGGAAATCTTATGGGAAAGTGACACAGTAATCTACCTGTTTCAGTGAGCCTAACCAGTAATACAAAGGTTCAACTAGCACCAAACCAAACACTAACTTTAGTAGTACCATGGAGAGACATAACAGTCATTTGACAGTTAACTTGTATTGATCTAAGATTTGATAATTCTAGTTGTCTTTGTGTTGTAATAAGCAATATGAAGTCACTTTGTGCCTGCATGGAGGCAATCTATGGGGGTAGGTGGGTTATTGGGGATACTGGTGAAGAAATGGTTACACTGGTGATAGGATTGGTGTTTGAACATTTAATGCATAAAATGAATGATCATAAAAACTTGGTAAATCACAGTGTTACAATAAAAATTAGGAACAAAAACTCTCAAAAAAGATCAGCTCAGAATATTCCTAACATCTAGCACAGTGTTTGACACTTATAAGTATTAAAATGTTGAAGAAATAAAATTATTGTGGAAATAAATATTTGTAGAAGAAATTGAATCAGAAAAATCAATTTTCTCTATCATACAGCTGTTTGTAAATATACCTTCGCAACAGAATTACTTTTCTTCACATAATAGGAAGTTTTGTTCAAAATTGGGAAATGCAATGCCTTTCATATTCTTCAATTTTTTTTTTGGATTGGTTTGGTCACTTGGGGAGTTTTATGATTCCATACTAATTTTGGTAAAGTTTGTTCCAAAACTTTGAAAAATGTCATTTTAATGGCACTGCATTGAATCTGTAAAATTAATACATATAACACAAAAATAATGTAAAAATTATATATTATAATATATAATAAATATATGGATTAAATGCACTAGAATTGATGCGATAAGGTAAGGTTGAAATTTTAACAATGTTAATTCTTCAAATTCATGAACAAGGAATGTCTTTCCATTTCTTGGTGTCCTCCTCCTCTATTTCTCTTACCAGTGATTTATAATTTTCACTATATAAGTTTTTCACTTCCCTTGCTCAATGAATTCTTAAGTATTTGATGTTTTCAGACATTATTTTAAAAAGGGTAGGGTTTTAAATTTTTCTTTTCTTCATTATTTTCCTATAGAAAAATTATGAATTTTTGTGTGATGATTTTGTAGTCTGCAACCTTACTGTATTGATTTATTATTTTGAATAGGTTTTTGGTTGAATTAGTAGGGTTATAAATATATAACATCACAACATTAGCAATTTGTGATAGTTTAACTTCATTTTCAATTTGAATTCTTTGATGTCTTTTTCTTGTCTTATTGCTGTGGCTAAGATTATCAAAATTATCTGGAAAAAGAATGGTGACAGTGGACATTGTTGCCATTTGCTTGATCTCTGGTCCTGAGGCATGTAAAAATGCACAGTCACTCAGGATTAAGGAAATTCAAATAAAAATATACTGAGAATATGAGAATACTGAGAAATCATTTTCCACCAATGAAAATGGCACATTTCAAAAAGTCTGGGAACAGCCAGTGTTGGAGATATTGTGGTGAGAAAAGAACCCTATTCTATTGTAGGTGGAAATAGCATCTGGTTCAGCAGTCTCTATGTAAAAAAATGTAGAAATTTGCCACCTCCCAAATATTAGGAATAGAGCTCTCATATAACCCAGTAATATACTTCTTGATAACTAACTCCCAAATACAAAAAACAATACAAAAATAATTCAAAAGAATACACACACAACACACACACACACACACACACACACCTGTGTTCATTGCAACAGTTGGTAAAATAGCTAAGTAACAGAAACAAACCAAATACCCAAGTATGGCTGAATGGATTAAGAACCTGTGGCATATATTATATCTGTATATGCATACATACATACAATGAAATATTATTTAACTCTAATCTTTCAATACAATAATGCAATAAATTGATGGAACTGGAAGATATCAGACTGAGTTGTCAGTTAAGTCAGTCAGAAGGACAAGAGATAAATAATGACTTTTCACATATGTAAGGTATAAAGATACATAGTAAGCCAGCAACAAAAGGGAAGAACTGAGTGTGGCTTTGGGGGGTTAAAAGGGAAGCGCATTGGGAACAGATCTTGGGATATAGAAGTGGGTACATTGGTGATGGTTGAGTTTCTGGGATTATGTACATGGAAGATCATCATGTGTACTGTAAATCACAGTACCTCAATCAATTAAAGAAAGTGAAACATTATATGGAGTTCAAAACTAGGTGGTCACAAAAATTGTTTTAGATGCTCAAAGGAAAACTGGAATCCCATGAACATTTTACAACTCTCTCCATCTTTTTCTTGTTTGTTGCCTCAGGATAGTAGGATAATGATTTTATTGTTATTCCAGACTAAACAAGAAGAGCAAAGAATGGGAGAAAATAGTACCTTCACTCTCCCATTCAGAAACTAAAACATTTTTTTTAGATACTTCCCAATCTTGTACGAAAATATACCCTTCCAGTTCTTTAGTTAGAATTTTAGGAGATGGTCATTCAGAGCCTTAATGAAATCTTAGAAAAGAGCACAAAGAACTTTTTTTTGCCATTGTGTATAAAAGCAGTCTTTCACACACATTTCATTTCATTCCTTACTCATTCCCCCACCACAAATTTGAAGCCCTTAAGTAATCTACTCATTTACCCCTGTCTTTAAACAGAAGGTCTTCAATAAGTGTTGCTGATAAATTGAAATATTATAAATGTATTTTCAGGTACATATAAAACGATGCTTTTTAAAGTAGTTGTAAAAAGAAATAAAGCATGAATTCATTTTCACATTTGTGCATTAGCTCCCACTTCATTTAAAACACAGTAGAGTAGGCTTAAGTGAAGTTCTAGAAAGGGGTATAAGAAAAAATATAAACAACATATATAAAAGTATTATAATTGTAACAACAATGCAGACAAAACTGAAATTCATCTCTCTAAAATGAAATTAATTTCCTATTTCGTTGTACTCTAATGGATTCAGTACCATAAAGACATATAAATTATCCTATAAGTACGACTTCTGTTATATTCAGAAGCTTGCAGTAGATATCAAAGTCCATAAAAAAACTTTCACATATTCATAACTACTTCAAGTGCTTCAAACTCAACAACTGGGTTCCATCACTTACAACTCTGTATCATAATATTTTATTATTCAGAGGCCCTCAATGTATCTGGTATTCTTTCCTTAGGTTTTAAGACCCTCAACTCTTCTCTTGGAGTTTGACTCTGTTTTATTCTTTGAAACTTTTCTGAAGTTGAAAATTACAGAATATTTTCAGTATTTGGAGGTGGGGCTGGTGTACACAATGGGGCTTAGGGTTTACTCTAGGCTCTGCACTTAGAAATTCCTCCGGTTAGGCTTTGGGTATCATATGGGATGATTTATATAAAAATTGGCTGTATGCAAGACAAATGCCCTACTTTTGATTGGTTATTTTGTTTGAGCTGAGCTGCAATAATAAACAATTTTGAAACTATGATAGAGCTGAACCAATTAATTGGTGATTTTTTATCATGTTGAATTTGCAGCTAAACTCATATAATTTGATGGGAAGTTTATTCTATTTCCTGAGTATTCTAAAGATAAAAGGTCTTGAAAGTTCAGTTTCTCTGTCTTGTAGATAAAATCATTTTCTATGGGATAATAAAAATGCCATAATTTCATATAGTTAGGGCTCCATACCTCTTTATGAATGATAGAGCTGATTTGGGGAAAAACTAAAAAATATTGTTGGTATTGTACTCCTTTGAGACTGCTCCTTGGAGAGGTTCTGAAAATACATGGGACGCTGCCAACTTTCTAACTAGTCTAAAATATTACCAAGGGGGACATTCTGACAGTGTTAGAAAGGATAAGAATATCCTTTATGCCTATATGAAGAAATTCAGGCTTATTTGATTTCCTTAGGTTTGTATTTTAAATATTTAGTTCTACACTATTGATTCAAATCTTTGACAGGAGATAAAAATTTCTGTGGACAAGCTATTATTCTGTGGCCTATATTACTTCTATTAATAGCTTTACAATGTCATGAAAAATGAAGTTGAACATTCCCTTGTATTGATAACCTTCTTATTGTGGGGGTGGCTTGCTCAGGTCTTACTCTTGGCTATATGCTCAGGAATCAGTCCGGGCCATCCTCATAAGGAGAATGGGAAGATTCAGGTACTGGGAATTAAATTCAAGTCGTATGTGAGCAAAATAAGTGCCTGACCTACTGTATGATTGCTCCAGACTCAGTATTTTAAGAGCTGTTACCAGTACTCTGTTTCAGAATTATTGTTTTAGTATCTGATGATACTAATAGCTTCAAGAAGAGTTTTTTTTTCTTTTAAAATTAGAATTATCACCACACTATCATTCGAAGTCTTCGGCTAGGACTTTGGACTACAAGGATACAAAAAAAGTAAATTATACCAAATATGCTTTGCTTGGATAAAGGCAAAGTGCTGTAACCTTAACAGTTCATAATGCACGAACATGAACAGATTGCTTAGCCTATTCAAAAGACCTCAACACAACAGAATGCTGGCATATGAATTGATTTTAGAAGGTCAAGAAAACAGGATAACCTTATGCTTCTGGTGTAATTACGACCCTAAAGCATTCTTGTCCTTGACTCAGGCCATAACCCAGGGTCATATTTTGCTTCTGAGCATCCATGTCTTATTAGGTTATGCGCATCATATTTAAATACTTAGATCAACCTTGAAAGAAATTTAGACCACTCACCATATAGTCTATCATCAATAGAATTAAAGCAGGGGTTGTTTGAGTATATTAAAAAGTATTTTCTGTGATAACTGTGCAAAAACACTCCTAAGACACATAATGGTGTCTTATTAAGGGCTACCTCGTAGCATGTAGGATATCTACCATCCCATGTCCTGAAAGCTACTTTTGAAGAATGAAAATTATTAAGAATATTTGTAGAGACAATGGAAAAGAGGCTAGTTTCTCTCTGTTTCACAATCTATAAATATTGAGGGCATACAAAAGAAGAAAATTGTAAGTGACATCATGCTAAGGACTATGTTTATGAAGCTTAAGGCCAAGAGTTATACATTTATGTTATGCATTTATTATTTTTAGTACTGTGAAATAAGTCTTATTAGTGTATCTATTAAGTAGACATGGAAACTGAAGCTGTAAACAAATTAAGCAGCTTATCTAAGTTATTTATCAATTAAACTATGGAGCTGAGATCTCAACTGAGAAAAGTCTGATTCCAGAGCTTGAAGAAAAGATTAATCTGTAAGAGCATTTAGTAAAACCCACACCCTTCAAAGAAGACTTGAAGACTGATACTGTGTGTGTTTGTATATGTGTTTGTGTGTGTATGAGTGTATGTGTGTGCATATCAGAGAGAAAGAAAGAAAAATTCGCACACTGCAGTCTCCTATCATTGGGGGAAAGTTGGGTCATACCCAGTGGTGCTCAGGGTTGCTCAGGGAGTGTTCAGAGCTCTGTGTCCAAAAATTACTTCTGGCTGGCTCCAGGGACAATATGGGATGCCAGGGATCAAATCCAGGTCTACCGCATGCAAGGCAAACAGCCTATGCAATGTGCTATCACTCTGGTTCCTCCATTTTCCTATTCGTTAAGCCTCTTTTGACACATTAACACATTTGACACATTGAATCACGCAGGGAAGTCACCACTGTATCAGATCTTAGCATGCTATTTCCCAACAGTGATAACAATTTGATCCTTGGTGGAAGCATTAGTATTTTAATAGTTCAAATGACATATTTTGGATAAATAAAACTTGATTGCTACAGTTATTCTATGCCTTCATTATTCTAGACTCGTAAACTTACTAATGCTCCCTTACAGTCCCATGTAGGCTATACACAAATAATCTTGCTCTCTCATTTGGAGCCAACAGAAGGTGATGTGCTTTGGTCAGTGGACAGTGAGCAGATATGGTCTATGTTGTTCCCAGAGGAAACTTTAAAAGTCACTCCGCGATTTTCCATATTTCTACTTCTCCCTTGGTAACTGGTTCAAAATAGTGCTTGTTCTATTAGTCTAGGGGCCAAAATGAAGACAATAGTGAAGGTGTGGAGGGGGCAAAGACCTCTTGCTGCCCCTGATGGACACCATTATAAGCAAGAAATAAAACATTGTGCCTTTACTTATTTATTTTTGTATATAAGTGTGGGGGGCTTAGAGGGGATGCACCTGGCTATGTTCAGGTTTTGCTCCTGGCTTGACACTCAGAAATACTCCTGGCAATACTTGAGGCACCATATAGGATTTTCTGCATTAAAAGTGGGTGTGCGTCATATAAGGCAAGCACCCAACCTGCTGTACTATTGCTTGGGTGCCAATACATCATGCTTATCCATCCCCATGATTTGGAGTCATTTTAGCACTAAAATCTAGTCCAGCCTGATTGACCCAGGTTCACAGGGACAATGTAGCAGAAGAGGATACGACTTTTTGTTGGGAAGCCCATCAATGCTACCAGTTTGGAATGATCCAGGCATTTCTAAAGTACCTCGACATTCAGTATGAAAAGGGAAACTCATCATCCTGCAGGGATGAGACATGGCTGGCACTTCCTGGGAGTGGAAGCGTGGACCTGCTGCAGTTCCGAGAGCTGACTCCCGAGGGTCAGGGTGTACTCGCGAAGCATATACTTTTCCCATATGTCATTAGGTATGAACAGGCATATAGAAAGCATCATAGGATCTAACTAGAAACTGGTCAGGCTGAAGTAATCCACAGAAGCTTACTATTTCAACTTTCCTGACAGATCCGATCCATCAGCAGAGCAACTGAGGGCTTCTCTCTCCTTTTTTTTTTCCTTTCAGTACTAATCGAAAAAGAATGATGCTGTGAGTTAGGGGTTTAAACAGAAAGAAATTGAAATCCATGACAGTGATGACTTAATAATATTGCAAATTATAGTTTTTAGTTCAGGTAATTTAGCATACCAAATCACAGTTTAATTTCCTTCTACAGAGCCCAGGCATATGAAATAGTAAATGAGAGATGGGGCAAGGGGAAGTGGAGGGGGGCTGGGAAGTGGGGGATGAGGAAAACACTGTTTCAGACCAAATGCAGGTGCCTTTGAGGCCTGATAAGAAAAATGATCCAGAGAATGTAAATGACAGTTTGTTAATATGTGCAAGGCCTACAGTCTGATCTTTGGGAGGCCAAGAACCTTCACTTCCTTTTATTCAGGTGCCTGCTCATCCTGCCTGGTGGAATGTGGGGATCAAGTGCCCAGAAGGAATGCATGCAGCGTGCAGAGCCCTGACAGCTCTGAAAGGAGAGAATGACTTTGAGAGTGTCAGCAAAGCGGAGCCTGTGCTGAGTGGCATGTGTCCTTGATGGAGCACAGCACAATGCTGGGTGAAGTTGGAGGGGGGAGGGAGGAAGAATCAGTAAATGATTTCTCCTTTGTTCTACAATCAACCTTCTAGCAATAGGAAACTACTCTTCCATTCTTGCTTACCACTCACCTTGCAAAAAAATTCAAAACAGCTTCCTCTGATATAGTGACAAATTCACCTAGCTGGAACAGACTATATTTGCCTGGAAAATCGAAAGAATTCTGCTGATTCAATTATATCCTAAATTCTAGCCAAAATAAGAGCCCTCAGATTTAGCTTGAGAGGTTTTAGTTCAAGCCTATCAGAATCAGTCAGTGAAACAGCAGTTCAAATGCTTAGCAGAGTATCCTGGAATAGTTCTGACCCTTTACTTATTGGTCAGGGGTTATCCAGCCAGGATCAGTTTGCAGGTGCTTGAAACAAAATGTGATAAATTCTCGAATGCTTAAGAATCTTCTACTTAAAATTTCTGAGTTCCACTTTACCTACTTAACCAGAATCACTTGGGGGTGGGTGGGTAATGGCTAACAAATCTAGCGACAAGGTGTTTTCTATCTTATTTTGGTGAAAACTCGGGTTGCCTTTTGGAAAACAAAAATCTCCTCATGGCTAATAATATAGTTCAAAGGGTTAGAATGCATGTGCTGAGTGCAGGAGGACCTGAGCAGAAGCCTGGCACTGAATGGACCTGCCCAAGTATCACCATGAATGAGAGCATCACCTTAGCATGAAACCAGGAATAGTCTCTGAGCATCACTGGCTGTGGCCCTAAAACAGAGTTTAAGTGCGTAGAAAAAACAACAAGTCCAAACAAACAATAAACTCTTCATAGCATAAAAGCACAAACACAAAAGTACTTGTGAAACAAAGCTCAGTTAAAATAACTCCTTAAGTAGAGAAACTTCTGAAAATGAAATGGGAAGGTACTGAGAATTACTGCCAAGTGACAGGCTGAAACTGGGACACTCTAGTCACAAAATCTGTTTCTTGATTACCAGAGTTATAAGGCTAATGTGGGTAGAAAAGTTGATAAGAATGTAACTCATCACCTCAACAGAGGCTCTCATCCTGAAATGAATTGAAGCTTAGAAGTGACTTAAATTTTAGAGGGTGGAGTTATAAATGCCAGAGCCCCTCACTAACTTGAACAGAGCAAGTCATATACTTAGGTGCCCTGCTTAAATGAGACTCATAGAACCCTTGACCTCACAGGGAAAACTACATGTAAGTTGTGTCATTTATATACAGCAACTTTAGAATTCAGTCTCACAAAATCTAAAGGATATGAGTATGTGCTATTCCTGAACTTATGTTATAGTATCAAGTAAGCATCTTAAGTATTTAGTGTTATTTTTACATACTTTGCACAAACTACCCAATTACTATTGAATTTCCTATTGCTTTCTACTTGGAGCTGAGTGAGGGACTATTGCAATATATTTGTAGGTCAAAGGAAAAGTATTTTATGTATTTTTATTATTTAAGATATGTGAAGAAATTTCTGCATAAAGGATATCTTAGAAGGGCTCAACAAAATGATATATCTGCATTTAATTCTTTAGGTTTAATAGTTTATATTATATTAATATTATATTATATTATATTAATAATTCTTTAGGTTTAATAACAATAGTTTAAAGTTTAAACCATAATAATGATAATGGTTTACAAAGTTACTTCTGCGACTCCACATGCCAGGACTTTCTGGGCTTTCTACTGGTATGCCAGGGGCTCTGGGCAGGACAGCTAGCCACAGGACCCTTGGGCTGACCACTTAGTCCAGGGGACTGAGGCCCCCCCCACACCAGGTGGGTCTTCAGGGCCACGCCTGGTTAATCGGGCCCTGGGTGATGGGAAGGGAGAAATTCCTCCCATCTGTATCCACAAACTACTGAGACAGGGACTGGCTGTACTCAGAAGACTCCACATGCCAGGACTTTCTGGGCTTTCTACTGGTATGTCGTGGGCTCTGGGCAGGACAGCTAGCCACAGGACCCCTGGGCTGACCACTTAGTCCAGGGGAATGAGGCCCCCCACACCAGGCGGGTCTTCAGGGCCACACCTGGTTAATTGAGCCCTGGGGGTTGGGGGAGGGAGAAATTCCTCCCATCTGATGTCGAAGGCCTCCAGATGGGTCCAATTTTGGTGTGTTGTGAGCTGCTCATTTTTTCTAAGGCTGTCTCTGGCAATATCTTTTTAGTTACATGTTCAAAACCACGCGGGGGCTATAGCCCCCGTGTGCACAGTATATGTTAATAATATATCCCATCCTTAAGTTATGTTTTGTGTATGTAGAATGTCCATCTGGTATTCTGCCCTCTCGCACAACCCTGTAAAGCTCATTTTCACTTTTCAACTCTATCACTCCCAACCTTCAGTGCCCCCCATTTACCCATTTTAATTTCTGTTCTGCACATTCCTAATCACACACCAATGTGTTTCGCTGGATTTTACAAATCCCAAATATTTCAAATGACATAAAATGTACATGTATGGCTTTGAATATTTTATATCTATTTTCTTTGACAGCTAACCCTTACAAAATATTCTCGTAAACAGTGAATATTTTCCCCACTTTTTATCTTTTCTTCTCTTTGTGAACTTTTCAATAAGAAATATTCGGTGAAAGAGTCCCTCAGTTTAATTCTTATGTTTAAACACGTCATGGGGAGTTTTATACATGTTCTTGCATCCCCCATATGGGCCTATAAAGCCATGTGGCATTGTTCCTTGTTTGCATAGGCACATTAAAATTGGAAATACCTACACTCAAATAAATTCTTATCTAATAGAGATTGAAACTCCCAAATCTTATAGTGCAATGGGACCTTACACCCTGCATTGGCTTAAGGACCTGGCACAGGCCTCTCCATTCTCCATTCATCCCTGAACCAGGAAAGCTCCCTATGAAACACCCAAGGTTTTTTTCAACAACACCTGGAAGCAATCTTCTAGCAGGGAAGACTCTACCGGTGCTCTGACATCAATCTATTCACAGGAGACTTCTCTTAACACTAAGACTTAAGAACATCAATGACCTGCATACTGGACAGGGCTTTCTGCATTGCCCTTTAATTGTAAGGTGAAACGAGAGCACACTCTGCACCATCCTATCTGCAATATAGGACATGCAGATTCCAGGATCTTTAATACAGAAACATGATACCAACAACAGAGTCAGCGTGGAAAATAAAAGTGTGTTGGCACTACAGACAATGACTTGGATTGGGCAATCTAGTGTGCCTGGAGCCTTTAGCTGGTCTTATGCCAGGAAACTTCAGGGTTTTGGTCCCTTTGTATTTAGGCCAAGGATTTTCCTATCCATAACCCCCATATTTTGGTGGGCCGATGCAAACAATTATTGCCACTCTAACACCGTTTTTACTGTGCTCCTTTAACTCTTATCCTTAAAAAGAAACACCCATTTTTGAGGCTAACTTAAACTAATATGCATATACATGGAAATGTAAAAATGTACTATGCCTTCAAAGTTTAAGGAGTTACATAATTTTATGGCTTTAGAATGCTTGATGTGCTACTAAGAAATATGTATTGCAATCTGGGGACTTGAGGGACAAAGTAATTGTACATGGGTTCTGTTTATTTTTCTTAATATTCTTTGGTTGAAAATTCAATGTTAAGATATCAGCAAGGGGACTTATGTGAGTTCTGTTTATGGGTGATCATCCTTCCACTGTAACTTTACCTTGACCTCTATCTTTGCATCTTTGTTCTCATAATTAAAAATAAAAAAATTAAAAAAATTACTCCTGCAAACACATAGATGATTTTGCCTATTTACTTCTGTGTCTTACTTACATCTTTAAAATAAGCTCAAAATACGGTGTCCATTCAATTATATATTTCTTGGAGAACAATAAACTATTCCGAGCCCTAAAATAAAACTAAAAATAGCAAATAAATTGTACAGAGGAAGAATCTTGATTTTTACAAACTTTCCTTCTAGAAATTATATGTAGGTTGGATTATATCTCTTCTGTGCATGCTGGTATGTACAAGGAAAGGAAAGAAGGCATAAATGGTATTTTGGCCCCCAAGAGAGAAGCTGTATCTAAGGAAACATTGAAATAATTACTAAATATGTGTCTTTTAAAAGACATGCTAATAGTTATAGAGGA
>PVKC010003883.1:0-37443 GCA_004027635.1 Crocidura indochinensis
CAGGCACGGGGGACCATATGGGGCACCGGGATTCGAACCGATGATCTTTTGCATGAAAGGCAAACGCCTTACCTCCATGCTATCTCCCAGGCCCGAGTTTTCTGATTTCTGTCTTCATATTCTCTTGATTCTTATTAGTGTTCTCTTCTATTCTTTCTTTGAGCTCTTTGAACATCTTCCATATTTTGACTCTAAACTCCTTATCTAAGAGACTGACTAGTTGGTTGGCCATGTTCTGGTCATCCGAGTTGCCGTCTTCATTCTGGGTGGCGCTGGCCTGCATTGTTTCCCCATTGTGACACTTGTATTGTGTTTTTTTCTACGTGTTGTGGTTGTATTCATTGGCTTAATGCTGTGCGTGACTGTATAGGGAAATGGAGCGACTGTCCTCCTTTGGCTCCTCCCTCTCTTAGCATATCAATTTACCTCCAGGGAAGGCTAGCCATGAGCAGATGAAGTCACACACAGGATGAAATCAGGCCAAAAATGCAGCACAGCACAGGAGACAGATAGATTCTGAAATCTGAGTTCCAGCAGAGTTCAGTGACTTCCCCTTTTTGAGCGTATCCCATTGTATGTTTTTTGATAATAAAATAAAATTTAATTGAAAGCATTTTGTTGTCCTAATAGATACTATGTAAAATCTGTATTAAAACATTAAATAATATTTACATTGACTTCTCAACATAAATAATAAATATATTGTTCTTGGGACAAGTGCAAGAACACAGCATATCAGTAGTTTACCTTGTAGGCCACAGAGAGGCTTTTAAAGTTTCATATCTTATATGTTCTCCTCAGGCTGCAGAACTATGACTTGGATACTTCTGGGTGTGGTCACAAAAGAAAAATAAATATAGATCTATATAAATAAATTATAAATAATATACATATATCCTGTTGTTTATGTATTATGATGATTTTGTTGTCAAGGCGATTTAGAAAGTAGATGACTTTTTGCTATATTAATAATAATATTTTATGAGTAATCTATATTATCCCTAAATGCACTTCAGTCTATTATAACTAAGCTTCAAATTATACGTTTCAAAATTCTTCCGACTCTCAATATATTGTGTTTAAGATTTATTCATAGTCTATGAGGAAATTAATATAATATCTGAAAATACGTATTGCATATAAAAACAAATCCTTATTTTGGTGAAGTCATATATAAAAAGCATGAGAGCAATAAATATATAGGATTGAAAGTATTTCTTAATAGTGTGAACTTCAAATTTCCCCAAAAGTGCCTCAGAAATCTGACCTGTATATTGAATGAGAAATTTACTTGGTGACACTAATAATGTTATTAAAAGAATTCTAGATAGAAAGAAAATATCTACATATATTTTAAATTAAATTTTAAGAGCAAAATAAAACAGGAATACCGTTTTAACTATATACTGACTTTTGTGCCTACTAACACTTTAACATATATGATTTTTTCCTTGAGATCATAAACTTTGACAAAAATAAATACAATAATTTTCTTAAATTAAAATGTATTTCCTTATTTCATAGTTATCAAATTAAGAAAGTTTATTGGGCTGGAGTAATAGCACAACATAAATCATTTGCCAAGATTTAAGCTTGGTCGACCCAGGACATATGAGTGTTTGATCTGGCATACCATATTGTCCCCTGGGGCCTGCTAGAAGCAATTTCAGTATAAACAGCAAGGAATTACCCCTGAGCATTGCCAATTGTAATCCAAAAAGAAAGCAAGCAAACAAACAACAAAAATATAAAAGACAGAAAAAGAAAGCTTTATTAGCTTTCAAAAGTCACTATTATCTCTGAAACATTCTTTTCTCCTCATATCAATATAAGTATGTCCACATCAATATCAGAAACAAGAATAGTTGTAGAGGAGATACCCCATTACATCTTATGGACATTTAATAAAAATAGACCTAAATCATTTCAACAGACATAATTATGAGCCGAAAACCTCTAAGAAAGCAAACAATTTTACTATGGTCAGTTAATTTCTAAATTAAAAACATAAAAACTATAAAGTCAAAGTAACTGTCATATGTACTTTTTCTTTCATTTTAAGCTCCCACATTATATTATCTCGTTTTGATATTCTAATTAATATATACTTCTTTACCTATGATCCAAGGAACACTTTCCAACTCTTTTTGGAGGTTTAATTTTTTTTTTGGGGGGGGGAGCCACAGCCAGTAGTACTTAGTTGTTTCTTCTCTCTATACACTCCCAGTGGGCTCGAGGGACCACATGGGATGCAGATGATGCAGATAATTAACCTGGTCCAATCATTTGCCCTTTCCACAGTACTATGATCTAATCCCCCAATTGTTTTCAATAATTATCTTTAATTTTCCCTCTAATTCACACTACTAGTGCTTAAAATTAGTTTTCCTATTTAAGTTGTGAGTCAATGCAGCAAGAAATAAAAATTATTCTACTCATACTAAATTGCAAATTCTACACATCCTAAATTGCATTCATGTCCAACATATTACCGTGCTCTTTTGAGTCATAATGAAGTTTGTAATAAAACAAAGATAAATTTATATTTTGAAAATTACGATGCTCGGAAAGGAACTTTATGGTTTAGGACATTCTTTAGCTTGGAATATTGTTTCTACAGAGTCAAAGTCTAGTAAGGAGCCTACTTTTATTTAACTGTTTCCTTGATATCCTTTCAATCACTTTAATAATGGTAAGTTGCTCAGGGAATTCATTGGGTTGAGATCGTCACTAAATGCAGACAAGCTAAAACTATTTATGATTAGATTTTAGAATCGTTTCCTATCTATCTATAATTATAATTATTTGTACTGTATTCTGCAAAGCTTCCTATTTCAATGTTGCACTAGTTTAAATAATTATTCCTTTAAATATCTGAGAAGATTATGATTATCTTTTCCTACAAACTTTGTGTGAGTTTATATATATTATATATAAATAATTAGTCGATTGATTTTTTTCCTCACTAACATACTTTATTTGGCATTTCTCAAAAATAAAATAAGGAGAAAGAAAATTCACTAAAATTTGGAGAGCCATCAGCTAGTTCTACATGATTCTGGTATAAAGAGTCTAAGGAATTCAAAAAGCTAAAAGTTTAAGTTTGTTGGGAGTTTTGGAAAAAAATCAAAGAAAGAAAATCTCAACCATGAAGCATTTTACTTTTCTGTTATTTCTTATTATTCAAATATCAGTGTATCAATATATTGTATATATACACACTTATACAAGGAGAGTTTATGAATATAGTTTGCAGCACAGATAGATATTGATTATGAAATATACACTAAACAGTTATAATTAAAAGCTATTATACTAGCTTACACTTAATATATCCCTAATTTATTCAGAATTAAGTTTTTTTTTATAAACTCCACTAATGAAAGTAAACTTCCCCAAATTGTAGTTATGAATAAAGTAAAAAGACAACAAAACTAATAGATTCACATATAAAATGTCAGGAACTCTTAAAATAGACTTCTCCAATTATTTTTTGCCTAAAGTAAATTATATTATTAACCAGTAATATTTTCAAAGCAAAATTCTATGCTACCACTTTTCTCTTTATTTCTCTTAGATACACAGTAAAACAAGAACAATCAAAAACAAAATCTACAAAGACAAACCAACAATAAAATAACCAAACCATCTGCAGTTTTTAGATATTTCTTTACTTTATCTTAAATTTTTTAGCAGTGACATTTAAATAAATATTAAAGTTGTATTACTTTAAATTTTTTGAATTGATCTGACTGATCATTATACCACGGTAGAAAACTCAAAGATTTTTAACATTTGTCATCATGTTGGTTGTATTCCTGTAAGGCTTACACATTAGGATAGGAGTACTACATTGTATATCAATGAGGATAAATAAATGTCAGATAAAATAAAAATTATTAACTAAGTATTAAACTTCTGGGTAAATGGAATAATGTATTTTGAAGTTGTAAAGTTAATGCATCTATGCATTGAAAGAACTAAGGTCTGGTGAGGAAATAAGGAAGGGATATCTCTCTCTGCAATCTAATATGAAGGTCATCAATGTCACCAATGAACAAGAACCAATCAAAGAGATATTTTTCTGTTGTATATGAATCAAAAGCCTGCCAATTTTTCTAGCTTCATATTCTTATTATAAAGGTCAGATAGTAATCTTGAGTCTATACTGATAAAGAACATGTGGGTTGACATTTTAAAATTCAGACAGAATATCTTTGCTATCATGTTACATGGTCTCAATATCTATAGGGTTTTACTGAGTGTCATTGGATTAATTGTTTTCAATGCCATACCAGTAAAAGTAAAAAAGAAAAACCACCACATCTTCTACTCCAAGTAGTTCATGTAAAATATCATTTTAATAATGGACAAAAATTATGAGAAAAATATATTTAGATGCAGCGACCCAGGAATTTCTTCTAGAATTCCAACTACCTCTTTTATTGTCATATATATTCAATTTGGCTATTATACTATACTGCCTCATAATAAA
This sequence comes from Crocidura indochinensis, assembly GCA_004027635.1. NCBI lineage: Eukaryota > Metazoa > Chordata > Mammalia > Eulipotyphla > Soricidae > Crocidura > Crocidura indochinensis. The sequence goes on from PVKC010003883.1 coordinate 4,496, forward strand.
GTATTTATTATCAAACAGTGAATAAGATAAGAAAAATCATAGTAGCATTTCAGTATATTCTGATCTATTTTCAGTATTTTTAAAGTATTTAGCACCTTTGAAACTAACATTACTTAAACAATAAGTATATATTTAATTGTTTCAATTTGTAAAGAAAAAGCCCTTAGATTCAGATGAATTATAGAAATTTGCCAATATAGCTCCAAATGACACTTTCAGACATAGTTCTTGATTTTAGGTTTGGAAAATTTTGGCCTGTATTAATTTGTTTGGTTCTCTAGGGAAAGATGAATAAAAACTTAAGAAACAAAATGACAGACCTAAGTAGGTGCAGGTTCCTTTTCATTTATTTATATTAATAATTATTTATTTTAATGATAATTTCATTACCAAATCACCTTGAGGAAAAGCTTTAATGGAATATTATAGTTATAGCATGTTTTGAGAAAAAATACTGAATTCCTCATGTTTTGTAATAGTAAATGAAAGCTAGACTAGTACATACAACAAAATATAAAATCTGTAGTAAGCTAAGAAATTTAGCTAGGTAGATGTAGGTAATCTGATTAAATTCTAAGAATCTATCAAATTCCTGTGGGAGCAAATAATTTTTCACAATAAATATTATTTAAGGCTTTTTGCCTTTCTTTGAAACTTTTGTAAGTTTTGTAAGTCAGATAGAAACATCCCTTGCCCCATTATATTTCTATTATTCTGTGGATATTCCCTTATTTCAAGCAAAACTCTTGGCCCCACACATTTTTAAAGTTATTTTTATTTCCAGCAACATATAAACAAGAAAAGATGGCCTGATAGTATGTTTTAAAGTCTGAAGTCCACGGAATCAAACCCAAGTTCACTAAATGACACAGATGAAAGAATAATGCTATCATATAAAGACAGGCTTACTTGAAATAGGAGTGAAAGGATGGTAGAACAATATTTATCTCTGTCTTTTGCTTCAGACATATTTATTTAGAATTTTCTATTTTGCTTATTTCTTTATTTGTTATTGTTATTTGAGGGCCACACCCAAAAACAACAACAACAAAAACATAACAAAAAGTTTTGTGCTTCCTTTTTTTTTTTTTTTGCGTAGGCACAGTAAATATAGGGGAGATTAGAAAAGGAATTTTCTTGGTCTAAGAGATAGAGGATTTCTCAGCCCTTGAAGAAAACTGCCACGGGAATAAACTACAAACTCCGTACGTGTTTCTGGAGCTGTTGCAGAGAACTGTGTCAGTTCTGCGTCTAAGATCTAGGTTTTGGGGTTGGACAATTGCTCTCTAATCACATGGAATCTAAGCTGGTGCCACATGACTTATGTTCAAGGTGGGAGGCACCCCTGTATTGTAAAATGTATGAATTTCTATAAGAACTTGTTTCTATATGTAAAATTTTCCCTTTTTAGTATGCCTTTACAAAAAGGAATGTTGCTATAATATATTGCTGGTGCATTACGTAGTGAAAGTGTCAGACTCCATCATCTCTGTGCCCTGGTTTTGTCCTGCGTTTTTTACCCTCAGTTTTTAACCAATTATGTATCAAGACTGACCTCCCGCCCCTGTAAGCCATCACCCATCTCCCAAATGAAGGGACAGCCTCTCAGCCCCACAATTTTTCCCCTGGCAAGAAACTACAACCAATACTCTTGCTGACTCATGCTCAGTGACCCTCATTCTCATCCCCTGCCCCAAATGTGGACTGTTGCTTCATACGGTTCTCAGCTCCAGAAGGACCCCCAGTGCAAGAACTCCACAGGAGCCGTTTCTGCCACAAATGATTTCTCAAACTCAACAAGACCAGGGCCTGTGATGAAAATGTGCTCTAGATTCCACCTCCAACAAGAAAATCTCAAAAGACAATGGGGAAGCCTATATTTCCTTTACATGTTTAATTCCTCTATAATACTTTCTCTTAATCTGTTTATTCCCAAATGTAAGGCTGTCTCCTGTATCACATTTTTCCTTTATTAATATGTTTACATTCAATTTTATTTATTTTCCCTTTATATATATATCATTTACCTATCACCTATCTATCTATCTATCTATCTATCTATCTATCTATCTATCTATCTATCTATCTATCTATCTATCTATCTATCATCTATGTATATATTAGTAATGTTTTTGTTTTTTTTCTCTTCCTTAACTTCACTGTTTTGCTTCTGCTAGTACAAAAGAGTCTTACATAAAATTCATTTATTTTTGTTTATGGGTCACTCCTGGCAGTGCTCTGGGGTTCCTCTTGGCCCTATACCTCAGAAATTGCTCCTGGCAAGCTCGGCGAACCATATGGGATGCTGAGATTCGAACCACCGTCCTTCTGTATACAAGGCAAATGCCCTACTTCCATGCTATCTCTCTGGCCCTGAAATTTATCTTTAACTTTAAAAGTTTATAATGTTCAGCAGATGTATGTTGCCTTGGTGTAAGGTGCCCAAGCATAAGTCACCACCATGTCTTCTCTTGGTATATGAACTTTCATTCTTTCACACATTAATGCTAAGATATATACAAGGGATCTCAATGACATTGCTGATGCCCTTTGCTATTGAGTGTCTGACTCCTCTTTCTTTCTTTCTTTCTGTCTCTATATCTCTTCCTCCCTTTCTTAAGAACTTCTAATTAAACTCGTTTTACTTTTAAAGATAAGTAAATAAAAGATGATAAATTTCTGAAATTCTGTTTTACAATGACAAATTTACCTGATACTACATTTAAAACTTGTTAGAATAATAACATTTTAAGTCTTTTTATCAGAATAATTTTAATAAAGCTAAAAGCTCTCAGAATATTACTTTAATTGGGCAAGACAAATGTGTAAGAAAATAAAAGCTATAAAACCAAAGAAAAATAAAATACCCTTTATGGTCTCATTAAAGTCAGTCATGTCTTCCTTTAACCCTCATATATATTATAAATCTGAGATGATTTTTACATTAAAATGCAAACACATAGAACATTTCTTCAATTTTATAGAAATTATAAATCTCAAGTTCATCTTATATGTCTCTTTTATAGCATTTATCTTACTCCAGTATATGTAAATTATATGTAATTTATGCCTAAATTAGTCCCTATTTTTTCATCTAATCAGGATAAAACATTTTAAGTACTCACATGCCCAACACTAATATAAGATATAAATTATATTAGCATTTAAGTCTATTTTAGTGAATAAAATTCTACTACTTCTATACTTTTTATCATGCATTTCTCCATTTGAAACACTCTCATGCATATTCTTTACACAGTAAAACAGAAAAATCTATTTTTTAATAGCTCAATTGAATTTAATCTTCTTCTTTAATGGTTTTGGTCTACAGTTGTTTATCATTGCTGCAATATCTTACTTTTATTGTGACATTAATTACAAGTAGACTGATTGCACTATTTAAATGTTTATTTCTTTATAGCTTCCCTTTAAAAGGAAATGGTAGAAAAGTATTCTTTATAAGTTTTTCTTTTCTTCTGTCTCATTGAAGATTAATACAAACCAATTCAAGTGTAGTTTCTAGAGATGCATATGAATTTGTATTTTAAAATATGCAAGAATATTTAGTTAATTTTTACTGGTTAATTATTTGACTTGCTTATTAAAGAAACACCTCTCATATTTATCTTTGTAGTGATGTGAATCTCTAATAAGTATTTATTGTACTTTGGAATAAATAAACTAAATTAAGTGGTCAGTGTATAATTCCACTGAAACTCTGCTGTACTATTTTAATACAAGTATTTGATGGGTATATGTTTTAAGGAAGACTGCAAAAAATTATTGATAGCCATCTAGTAAACACAGTTCAACATATCAGTTCTAAAGTAACTGAAACATAAAATTCCACCATTAATACCTACAAAACTCAAAGAACAATGGAGAAACTAATCAACACAGCTGAAGTCACAGGTAGTCCTTAAACCACACAGAAAAACAAAGGTAAAAATATTGGAAGGTGTCTCCTTCCATAACTTGAAGTGATAATACAAAATCAGTTATCAAAAGACAGCATGGTAGTTGAATAAAGATAAACTATCTCACCAATGGGTCAAAATAGATTATCCAAGTTGAAATATCTATGTACATAATCAGCTAACACTTGATAATGGAAATAAGAACATTAAATGGAATAAAGCTATACCCTTCAAGAAATGTGGAATTGGATAACCATATGTAAGAAATTTAAGGGGGCGGCGAGGTGGTGCTAGAGGAAAGGTGTCTGCCTTGCAAGCGCGCTGTCCGTGTCCTATATAGTCCCCACAAGCCAGGGGATATTTCTGAGTGCTTAGCCAGGAGTAACCCCTGAGCATCAAATGGGTGTGGCCCCGAGAAACCCCCCCCCAAAAAAAAGAAATTTAAGATGAATTTATGTTATACTTTACACTTCCAGGTGGATTAAAAGCCTTTCAAAAATACCAGAAACTATAAAATACATTGAAAAAAAAAAAACAAAGAAACAAACAGGTAGAAAAAGTTCTAAATTTCAAAAGTTTCTCTCAATGATACAATATGTTTAGGACAACAGCAGTAGTGTCAGTAGCTCTCTCAAAGTATTAATTTTCATCCTATAAAAGACATCTTAATTACAATAAGAGAGCTATGTAATTTGTACTTATATTAAAATTTGACACTATAACATCAGAACATATCAATAATTTTTAATTATAACTATTACTCAAATTGTTACCTTAAACTTATGTGTGTTTTTAAGGATGTTTTAAAATAGCATATTTACTATATAATTTGATTCAATAGAAAGGCCATGTTGCTTATACATGTGTATATATATTCTTATGAAATGATGTTTACTGATAAATAACAATTGCTTATTTTTACAGGTTGAAATTAGTCCCTGATCTATAGCTTCTTATTCTAAGATGTGTAGAACATAGAATTTTATTGAATTATTAGAACTTGGATAATATTAAACTAATATTAATATTACATATTTACTAATATTTAATTTGATTTACTAATATTAACCTTTCTTTTCTGTTACTTAAATGCAATACAGACATCATAATTTTAGTTACCAGATTGCTTACACTTAAATTTTTTGGGAACTCAGTATTTGTCTCAATTATTCATATTTTGAACATATAAATTACACTATTAATACTTATGAGGCAATTTATATGCTTTTTGAGTTTATAGTAAATACATTATCAGCTATAATTATTATTTGGTAGATGTGTGCACTGAGAAAGTAACAGATCTGAAAAATAACTAATTGATTTAGAGTATAATTATGATCGCTTTTGCATAGAATTAATTTATCATGTACTCAGACATATTCTTATTATCTGCCAATATTGAGAAATTCATTCAAATAACACGCTGACCAACTTGTTATCTAATTTTATAGTCCTATATTTTTAAATTCACAAGCATATGACACAAAAATATCCAGATCCTTTACACATATGCTTACAGATATATTATATATGCATGTGTATATGTATAAATACATGCATTCACAGATAAATATCTGGCCATTTTATTTTCATACAATGTGACAGATAGTCTTCCTGAAATCTTCCATACTTAGAAAAAATACATGCCGGTATTCCAAGATATTTATAACTAATATCTGTATAGTTTAAATATATTTATGGAATTATTAAAAAGCATACCAATATTCTAAAGATATCCATAACTGGTATCTATGCCATTTAAATATATTTTATGGAATTAGTAAGTTTTGAATTGTATGAAAAATTATGTTATATTTTGAACAATAGAGATAAGGATAGTATTTTTAATTGTCTAAAGAGATTAAATAAAACATCCCAAAGCAGGCAGGAGAGATAACATGGAGGTAAGGCATTTGCCCTGCATGCAGAAGGACAGTGGTTCAAATTCTAGCATCCCATATGGTCTCGAGACTGCCAGGAGGGATTTCTGATCTTAGAACCAGGAGTAACCCCTGAGTGCTGCTGAGTGTGACCCAAAAAACCAAAAACCAAAACAAAACAAAACAAAAAAATCCCAAAGCTTCTTTAAGAGAAAGAATAGGCATGAACAAAGTGAGAAAAATATTGAAGATATATACTGTTTATTGTTAGTATTAAAGCTGAGAGAGGAACAGTTATCTGAGGAATACAGGATAGGATACCACTATTTCACTCACCCCATATGTCAAAACATATGCTTGTGCTTGTTACCCAAAATGAGTAACATTTTCTAACTTAATCTTTATTCCAGTGAGAAATATTTAAGGCTTTGAACTTCCAAATCAATAATATTTATAGTAAAGTTTGACGCATTAATTATGAAATTAATTCATAATTTAAAGTAATTTATTTAATCTTTTGCAAAATCTTCATCACAACTTCACTATGAATATGGAAGAATTAATTGAGGAGTAATAGAAATGAGATAGTCCATATGTTATTAAGAATTGCATATGTAGGTTATTTAAGTCCGCTTTAACAATATTGATATCAGTATGCCATATCCTTTAACATTAGACACTAGTGTTTTTTTTTCTGAAAATAATGACTGGATTAAAAATGATCCAGTAAGAAAATAAAAATTAAGTTCTTTGGTTACTTGAAATTTCAGTTTATACACTGCCCAAGAGCAAACCATTTATATTATAAATCAAGTATATTTAATTTATAGACAAGATACAACTACATATTACACCTGTACAATAGTCAATTAAAATTGGTTTATTGAGATATTTTTAATATTTTATTAAATAAATTGCCTCTTTCAGCAGAGCTTATAAAAAAAAGCATAAGATAAACTATAATACACCATTTTGACTCCTTAATAGCTAGTGTTTCTACCAAAATCCTGGCATTTAGATGACGTATTAAGTTTTTTCAGTCTCCAGAAAGAGTTTGAAATGAGATGGCATACATGGTGTGTGAAAGGGTTACAAAATAGGAACTCTCATCCTATATATCTATAAATAATACTAAATAATGAGAAAAAGATTTCAAAGGTGATTTTCAAAGCTCATTTTTTTCTGTTCTCACTTAAACTGGTTTAAATTTTTAGTCATTAATAATGAAATACTTAAGGGAACATGATGGAAAGAAATAAAATTATGCATGCTTTTATATCTATTTATTTGTAGTGTATTTAAAATTTCCATAAGCAAAATTTGCTTTCTGTTTTTCAAGCAGCAGATGTTCAATAAAAAGAAATATACATATTCTCTGACATAGTCTTGTTAGAAAAATATTTTTAAATCTAATTAAGAATTTTAGAAAAGACATCAAGTTTAATCCAAAATTGAATAAAAGCACTCTAATAGAAACATATAAGGAGAAAATATAGGATTTATTTTCTGTTTGTTTATGTTTGGAAGGCCATAGCCATCAATGCTCAAGTATATTCCTAGCTCAGCACTCAGAAATCCCCAGACAGTGTATAGTGGACCATATGGGAAGTCAGGGATCATGAAAGGCAAGAGCCATACCTGGTGTACTAACACTCAAGCTCTAGAAAATACAGTTTTATTGATTGCTTCATGTGAATAACTTCCTGGGATGCACAAAAAGTTTGAAATGTGTGTAAATAATGATTTTCTATTATAAGCCAGGTATTTGAATATCAAGACAACGAATTGTGTGAAAGTAATGCATAAATTAATTTCTACAATTATGTACTGTTATCCACTTTGAATCTTTTTGATCTACACAGAGTATTGTATGATTTACCACAATAAAGTTAATTGGATTGGCACTTCTATCCAGAATCAGTCACAATGAATAAAACAAACTAACCATTTTCTAAGCTTTAGACACTGGTTCTAACATTCACTCTCTCACTTGTGTCTGAGAAGTCATAAGAGAGCTTACATTCTGGTCATTGATTCACACACTGTGATGTCCTCTCCCTAACTCGCAATAGGTCAGTGCTACTCAAATAGTGGGGCACACCCCCCAGGGCGGGGCGCGTTTGACCTTGGCAAACACGGTCATAACAAGCTAAGCCCCATGTTTATGTCTTTGTATGTCTCTGGAGCTGAGAGTTGCTGTATCCTGCTTCAAACTTTGCTTGGAAAAGCTATGCATTGCAAAACGTGCTCATTGTAGCCATTAATCCAGACATCACCTCTGATTTAACAATCAGCTCAAATTATTTTATATATTTTTGTTTTGCAGGTTAAGGGTTTTTTAAATAAAGATACTATTTACAGTCGCGAGGAGGATGCGAAAAATGTTTTCTTCTTCCTAGGGGGGGCATAGCAGAAAATAATTGAGAAGCACTGCAATAGGTGAATCATTGTTTATGTCGATAGAGAAACTACAGTCATTTAAGCACAACAAAATTCAATGGGTACATTAAGAACAGCGTCTAGGATAGCTTCCATGAGCCAGCCAGTAGGGATCCTTAAAGTAGAATGAGATGGTAAAAATTTCTCATTGTATTTTTTCTTATGTTTCCATTTTCATCTAAATGGTCTTAAGCTTGCTATTGTTGCTGTTGTTTGTTTACTTATTTATTCCTTTACTGGGGCTACATATCTGATCTCATTGTTCTCTAAGATTTTAATTATTTTTGCTAGTGGAACAACTTGCCAGAATACTTCATACATTGACTTATTTTCAATATATAACCTTAAGAACAATATTAGACTCCTTGTATTAGATTTAGATGTTGTATTACATCTTATATATGAGACTCCAATATTAGACTCCATTGGCACACCATAAATTAATTTTTAAAATCAAGATAAATAATTTTATAAATTAAAATTTTTATTGCAAAAATTATAAAATGATGACAAGAGAGGAATCTTTATAATTCACTATGTACATTTAAAAATATTTAATCATTTTCTTACTTGCAAAGTTTGAAAAGAAAATTTTTCAATAGAAAGACATTTATTTCACATCATAGAAATGACTAATCTTGAAGCTCTTTAATATAACTCAAATCATAATAAGTACACAGCTTAAATATCTGAAAACATGCAGGAATTTAAAAAAGGCACTGCAAATTATATATGCTATAAATGAAAAGAAGTAAATGGCCATCATTCTAAGAAATATTAAGCAAGGATGATTGAGCAACATTAAAGAGAAGCACATTTTATGCAAGAAATCACAAATAGTTTAATGAAGAGTCAAATGCAAACATGTAGCACAATAATGATAGAACATATTATACATCTCCAAGCAGTTTTTCTATACAGAGAGCAAAGTTGACTCAAGCAAAGAAGTTAGAGCAAGGACAATTGAAAGTTCAAGAGGTAAACTCTCTTACATACAGTTATAGCAGTAGTGACTCTTGGAATTTCTGGCAATATTTATTGTCTGTGCACTCTTGAGCACTAAGAATAGACTCTTGATACACAATAGTCTCATGATACACAATCTTTTCCCCAAACACAAAGATCTAAACCAAATACCCTTTAAATTTAAGACTTTCAGATTAGTACAGGTAAATGGGAAGCACATAATTTCAAAGATAACAGATAACAGTAAATTGAACATTAGAAATTATGAGTGAAATATATAATAACTGTAAGATACATCTTCAATATAAAGATAATGTTAAATGTACAATCAATGTATGGAAAGATTTTTTCTGGAATGGTTTCACAATCACTTACAAATGCTTAGTCATTAAATTAAATATACATGGGATTATTGAGATAAAACAATTAGTAAAGTGATTTTCTTTCATGTATCTGATTTGGATTTATCCCCAGGCACCACATATGGTCCTCAGAGTACTGACAGAAATAATTATTACAAAAATAATAATCTGAGCTCAGAGCCAAAATGAATCTCGAAGGTCTGAGAGGCCTGACCAAAATAACGACTAATAAAAGAAACATACACACAATTTTCTCAGTGATGCTTTTGTTTATTTTTGGGCAACACTCAGGTTTTGCTTTTGGTCTGTGCTCTTACTCTTGGTGGGTTAGCTGTAACATTTATGGTGCTCGAGTTGAACCTGGATCAGCCAACCTACTTATATTGTACTATATCATTCTGGCCACATAGCAATTCATTACTTGATGATATATTTCTATTTGTTTGCTTTAGTACTGCCAAAACTAAGTACTCATATAAGGTGGTATAACCATGGATCTATTTTCTCAATATATAAACTAGGGTTCAAAAGGAACATATAGTAGTGTTGATTAATATCTAAGAAACATTTGTTCAGGTATCTTAGCTGGCATAAACATGGCTTATTCTCTTTGTGTCTAATTCAACTTTGCTTATGTTTTTGTCGAATTATAATATTTTTATGAATACAGCAGTTTTACATAGTTACAACCTACTATAAAAACTTATTTTAAGCTCCTTTTAATTTCTGTAAATATTTTATTTGCAAGTAGTGATATTCTGTTTCATTTGATACTAGAAGTTAAAATATGAATTTAAATGAGAGATGACATAATTTATCTTATAAAGTTTCTATCCACAAACAATTTCTTTATAAAAACTCATGCAGGTTTTATATAGTTGTATATAATATAGGTATATTATCTAGTAATAATATATTAATAATAAATAATAGCATTGGTTATATATGAAAAGATGGTAACTTAATTATAGATGACTAAGACATTTTGACATTTTTTAAAGCAAACATTGTTTATTCAGGATTGTTTCAGTAAAAGGAATAGAAATGATGTGAAAAAGTGATTGATAAAGTGACATCAACTGAAAACATTCACAATATTAATGAAAGGAAAATTAAGGAAAACAGGAAACATTCAAAGATGTACACTTATCAGTCAGTTCTGTCAATGTTTTTAAGTGAATTAGTGTGATTACAACAAATAAGACATTGGGGCTGGAGAGATAGCATAGTGGTAGGGATTTTCCCTTGCATGAGGCTGACAAGGGAGGGACCCAGTTTGATTTCTGGCATCCAGATGTTCTCCCAGCCTGTCAGAGGAGATTTCTGAGTAAAAGTCAGTAGTAATCCATCTGTATGTGGCCCAAAACTAATCAATCAATCAATAAAGACTTTTAAAAAATAAATAGGAAATTGATTCATATGTGGCTTAGCAAAACTCAAAATAAAAGTTATATGATCTCTTTTCTTTTAAAAACTGTGCACTCATAGTTATGTCTAGTACTGCTAGAAAAATAGTCTCAAAATAAATATAATTGAAAGAAAGATGAACCAAAATTACACTTAAGCAGAAATTGCTTGATACTGTTACACTTCGTTCCAGATATATACATAGAATCCAATTTATTTTGTATCTATCAAGATAATTGTGTTCAAAGACAAGTGGAAAAGGATACTGTGAAATAAAATGAATAACTTTCTTGTTTTAAATGTAGGCAGAAGTTTAAATGTTTTGCAGTTACTTTGAGTGGCCAACCAATGACCTTTTCAATCTTGAGGAATATTTTCATAGTTGAGCAATAATGTTACCAAGTGAAAAAAGTCACAACTTAAAAATCAAAAATGATTTCTTACATTTTAAGTCTTAAATATTTTTGTCTCACATTGTATCTCTAATATATCTTTAACATATTCAAATATAATAAAGCATATAAATGCATATAGTTTTTTAAAACAATTTTAAAACAATTTTAAAACAATTTTAAAATATTTCTTATGAGAAGTATATATCATGATATGTATAAATATACTTTTTTATTTTTGAAGTACAAATTTTCTTTGCTATATAACCTAATATTTGTACATGGTTTTTTTATCATTATTCAGTTAACTCTTTTGTTTTAATAACCAAATTAACTATAATATAAAAATAAATTTTGAATGCTAAATAAGTCAGTGGAAACTATAATTCTTCAAAAAGTCATATTTCTTGGGCCTGGAGCGGTGATGTATGTAGTAAGGCATCTTCTGCCTTGTGAGTGTTAGCCAAGGGTAGTTTGATCCCCAGATGTCCCATATGATCCCCCCAAGTCAGGAGAGATTTCTGAGCACATAACCAGGAGTAACTCCTGAGCATCACCGGGTGAGGCTCAGCCTCCCCAAAAAAGAAAGCACAAACTAAACATTTTTAGTAACTGGTAATTACTCTGATGTCATATTTTTTGAGGGCACATCTGTCAGCATTCAGTGGTTTCTCTTGGTTCTGTGCTCAGAAATTGCTCATGGCAGTCTTAGGGAATCAAAATGGGAGCTGGGGATGGAGTACGGGTCAGTTCTGAGACAGCCACTTACAAGATTCTGTGCTATCGCTCTGGTCCCTGATGTTGAATTTTAATTTTAAATATAATTTCTTTGTCAGATATACAGATATTCAGTTAACATTATTTCTTTTTAAAATTATGTAAGGATCTCCCGATAAAATTAAATTTTCTCTCCCACATATGAGTAGACCCCATCAAATAAACCTAAATTCTGATAATTCAGATTGGAGGGAATAAAGGCAGATCAAGGGACTGCTGACACTTTGCGTAGTATTAGAAATTTTGTTTTCAAAATAATTTTTCAAAAAATAGAGATATGAGAAAGATAGGATTTCACTGGGGTCTAAGATTGATTTTACTTAAATAAACAAAAACCTCTCCTTAAAAATAATGGCGACCACCTTGTTATTTTGTTTTTTTTTTTTTTTTTTGGCTTGTTCGTTTTTGTTTTTGTTTTTCTGCCACACCCAGTGATGCTCTGTGGTTACTCCTGGCTATGCACTCAGAATTCGCTCCTGACTTGGGGGACCATATGAGACTTCAGAGATCGAACCATGGTCCTTCCTAGTGTAGCCGTATACAAGGTAAATGCCCTACCGCTGCTGAGCCACCTCTCTGGCCCCAACCACCTTCTTTTATAATGAGTCATCAAAAGACAGAATTGTATAGTTGCTTTCTTATTAAGTTTTATAAATCAGAATTCTACAATTGGTTATATATTTAAAAATCCTGTGCTCTATTTTGTTGGACTGTGAAAACAACTGTTCTTGGAAATATTTAATTTCACTCTTTCAGTGAACGAAATAAACATATTTCCAGTACTCTCGTATTCTTAAATTTTGGAATATCATAGTTATAAAGAAATATATTCTTATGAAATATTTGAGTATAGGTGTTCTGAAGAATGGACAAATTATGGCAATAGCTTTTTCTTTGTTCTTATTAATACAAATAACAGTCTTTGTTAATGTATGTCATCTTATTGTATTTAACAAATATATATATATATTTATATATATATATATATATATACATTTGAACTTAAGATTTCTCAGCATTGTGTTTGAAGTGTTTCTGAAGGAGAATTAGAGAGAGGAGGTAGAACCAGAAATAAGCAGAGAGAATCAACAAGAAGAATCAGCAAAGGGGGTCAGTCAGCAATGAAGCCTGGAGAGCAGCTGAAAGGGAAACAGATAGAGTCAGAGAAGGAGCAGAAAAGTGGCTGGTAAGAAAAGTCTTAGCATAGAAACCATGTGAGTACATATTTATAGCATTTAGGACTGTGAAATAAAGTGGCTGACTACTGGAACTCCATCTGACTGCTTTGGGAATTTCTCTGCCTTTTGCAACATGTTTCAGATCCACCATGCTGTAGGAGCTGCAGGAGCCAGGTCTATCCAAGAAAGGCCTCACCATCTCCCTGCCAATTCTAAGACTCTTTTATATATATATAAAAATAATAACTGTACATATATAAATGCATAGATCTGTAGTATTTGATTCTTAGAAACTTGACTATTTCTATTGGAAATATAATTGAATTCAATTTTCCAATTAATCCATATGTTTAAATTTGTTCATTTTAAAATATATGAGAAAGCTACTAATTAAACGTTTTTATTGTTTTTTAGTGCTAAGAGATTACTCCTGGCAGAGTTCTAGGAACCATATAGAATGATGAATATTAAGGTAAAATAATTTTTTGTGGAACATTTTAAAATATAAATACAATTACAAGTCACCTCTAAATTGGAAAATCATATAAAACACAATGCTTACAGACTTGCATTTAAAACAGAAAATTAAAATTACTTAATAAAACAGCTTCTTAACATGTTCATTCTGTCTGCATAATCAAGTTTTAGGATTTTCTTATTTATTCATATAGGATCACTGGTCGGCTAATAAAAGAGGTCTTTTGAATTGCATCAGAGTAAAGAAAATATGTTTCAGTTATAGTTCCATTATTTAGCAATATTGAGTAACTACAACTTCAGTATATTTACATGCATCTTAGAGATACCATTTTTAAATTAAACTGGAGGTAACTACTTATAACGACAATTTGTAGTTTAAAGAAGGGCTATTTTGACAACCGTAGTCTCCACAAAAATTCTTATATCTTAGTGGATTTTGCTTTCTTAAAAATACTCAGGATCCTAATTTATAATGACACAAACTGCACATGTTTATCTTTTACTTAACCCTAGAAATTTCAAATGTTGATAATCTTTTTAATGTAATTCTCTATGGAATACCTTCTTAAATAATTAGTAAAATTTTAATTATATTGTGTAAAAATTATTCTAGTTATTAAATAAAAATGACTCTTTTACCTAAGGGAGTAGGATATTCCTTGGAGGCATTTTTCTGCTTGGTTAATTTTATGAATTATTTTCATGCTTATTATGTAAAAATTACTCTTCGTACACCAAGCAACAAGTCATCATTTTTACCAACAAATTCTTTAGCAAAACAATGCTAGAAATGTCATAACCACATAGTGTGTGCTAATTTTGGTACACATAATGTTTAATCAAAGTAAAATACTGCAATAGCACAGCAGTAGGGATTTTGCCTTACACACGGCTAACCCAAGACAGACTTGGGTTTGATTTCAGGCATCCCATATGGTCGCCCTAGCCTGACAGGAGTGATTTTTGCATGCAGAGCCAGGAGTAACTTCTGAGGGCTGTTGGGTATGGCCCCAAATAAACAAACAAAAAGTGAAGTATAATATTATCAGTAAGACCAAAACAATATGTAATTCTCACCTTATTAGTAAAAATTTCACATACATATAAATACTAATGAAATATACTACTAATATTTAATACTGTAATTGAACAGTGGTATTAAACTGTAGGCTATCAAGCAAATATTTTTTGTCATTTTGGTTAAAGTATTTTGTTAAATATATAAATGTTTAAACTATAACCAGATATTCTATTATTTTTCTTTTGTTTTGGGAATCAAACTCAGTGACTCTCCGGACTTCCTCTTGGTAGTGCATTTTAGCATTGTCCCTGAAGAGTATAAAGGGCATATATATGTGGGAGACTGCTCTAGCCTGCACAAAATTGATGCCATCAACCTTAGCTTCTGTCTCTGTGGAAAGCTCCACTGATCTGTATACGTGACTGTTGGCAGGTTTCTAGCCCCTGAGCAAACAGGAAATCTTACAACAAAAGATAGCCCCTTGTGCTAACCACATGACCATGAGGCCAGGGACAGGGTGCAGATAGAATTTCCTTATATGTCTCTGGTTCCTGTCAAGTTAAAGATTGCTAGGATCAGCCATTGAGTTATGCCTTCCCCTTTACCCCTCCCCACCTCCTATGGGCTGTGCTTAACAAAGAATTCTTTGATAATAGTTAACAGATGTTTTAACTCTATCCTTTTTCCTTTTTGGCCAAATACCTATAGTAAGCATCTGATTGGTAAAAAGGCTTGTTTGAATTAGCCAATGTTTAGCTGCCCCACAGATCTAGATGTAGAGTACTTTTGCCCTTTTTTGGCTATGTGCCTGTATTTGAGACATGATTGGTAGAAAACTTTACTGAGATAACCAATAGCCTTGAGACACATTCCCCTTGAACAAAACTATATGATTGTTTGCCTGAATTGAATAAATTTGCCTTTGATCAGTAACCAGACTTGGGCCATTTGTTCTAACTTCTTAAAGGTTTCCTTCACAGACACTTCGATTGGATCGGCCTCTGTTAACCCACAAATAAGAAGTGACATTCATCCCCTTCTCCCCGCCAGCCGGGATCCCCAGAAGGACGCATATATGATGATGGGAATTGAAATAGGGACAGTATCATTCAAGTCTATTACCATATCCATTGCACTATGTCTTCAGTCCCATAAATTACATTTTTATTCACCAAACAATATATATTTAATTTTTAATATTTCAATTTTAATGTGAGTAAAAGTAAGAACAGTACATATTTTATCATTTATATGAGCGGAACATTTATATCTAATATATTTTAGATATGTAACTCTATTGAAAAAGTATATAATATATATTAAAATACTTTGATCAACTTAATAGATTAAAAACATTTGGCATATATCTAATGACAATATTTTGTTCTAGTAAAAGAGAAGGTAGCAGCATTGTAGTAAGAGAAATAAGAAAAAAATGAAGGTTAATTGCTACATTAAATTAAAAATTACACTCACATTTTATGCTTCTTTCTTATATATTTATTTATCATGTTTCATAGTAATCTTGTTTAAATTAGGTTTCTGGTTGTTTTTTTGGGGGGTGGCACACCTGGTGATGCTCAGTGGTTACTTCTGACTATGGGCATAGAATTCGTTCCTGGCTGGCGGGGGGGACCATATGGAAAGCCGCAGGATTGAACCGCTATCTCTCCAAGGTTAGTTGTGTACAAGGCAGACACCCTACAGTTTGGGACACTGCTCAAACCCCTCATTTCATTTTTAATTCATTTTCATTTTTCTTGTCTGTGAGATTGTCAATATTCTTGAGTATATATATTTACTGTTATTAAATTATCATTTTTGCTTTCTTTTAGAGTTCTAATGTAATTCTTTATTTAATTTCATAATAAAATATCAGAATTTGGGTTCGGAGTTGTAGTGCAAGTGATAAGGCATCTGCTTTGCAAGTACTATCCTAGGATGGGCAAAGGTTTGTCCCCAGGCATCCCATATGGTCCAAGTCAGGAGCGATTTCTGAGGGCATATCCAGGAATAACCCCTGAGCATCCTCTAGGTGTGGCCTAAAAATCTACTAAACCCCCCCAAAATAAATAAAAAAATGATAAAATATTAGAACAGAAAAATTATTTTGGACAATTTTCTAATTATTTTCCACTAGATTTGCATTCATAAACTTAAAAAATTGCTTAGGATCAATCATTTAAATTAGTAGAAAAAAGCAATTAAAATAATAATGCAAGTCATTTTACCAACAATTACTATTAAATCTATTAAATTTTATTTTTTCATAGAAGATGTTTGTTCAGTGCGTATTACTATATGCTACTTATCAAAAATTTTATAAATAATTTCAATGTACTTTAATATTTGATAATTAAATTATATTTAGACAAGTATTATCATATTCTAAATGTAATAGTTTCCCATCTGTAAATAGTAAGAGTTTGACATATTCTTTACCTATTTGAATGCCATTAATATTTTATCATGAATAATTGGTATGGCAAGTACTTCTAGTTCTATATTTAACAGAACTGAAAGTTTTTCTTGTAGCTGATAGTAGAGGAAATGCTTTTATTTCCTCCCATGGAGCATATGATTGCTGTGAGTTTGCTGTAAATAACTTTGACTATATTGAAAAACTTCTCTTAAGCCCCATATTATTGTATATCATGAATATGTACTGAATCTTGGCAAATATCTCCTTTGTGTCTATTAATCTCATCATAATTTTTATTCTTTAACTGCTGTGGTGTCTGTCATTGCTTGATTTGCCTAATTATTATCCCACTGGGATGGTTCCTACATGGCAATGATACAGAATTTTTTTATGAATTTTTGGATCTTATTTTCTAGAATCTTTTTCAGGATATTTTAACTGCTGATAGTAATGTCAACTGTCTCTGTATTTCTGGAAACTAATATGAATAGTTCTCAAAGAATCTAGGAATAGAGTTTCTAGGTGACTCAGAATCTCAACTTCTTGGAATAGACTTCAAGAACCCAAAAACACAATGGCAAAAATACATTTGTACCCCTTCCTATACTATCCAAAATAGCAAGATTCAGGAAAATACCTGAGTTTCTCAGAATATTTGACTGAATATAGACTTTGGTATATATTCAGAGTTGATTATTATATTACATAAGGAAAAATAATGTTGTGAAATTTGCTGTTACTGGAAGTTCTCTGGAAAATATCATGGTGGAGATATATACCAATATATAATGGCTTTTCTCACTTGCAGAATATAAAGAAACTTTGTGATGGGATAATGAATACCTAAAGACTCAAGAAACAAAAAAAAAAGAAAAGTGAATTGGTATTCAATAGAAAAAATATGGCATTTATTGAGGGTCAGGAATTGGACTGGAAGAGGGTCAGATTATGTTAGAGAGAAGTCTTCAGTGGGG
Source organism: Crocidura indochinensis (assembly GCA_004027635.1). Taxonomy (NCBI): domain Eukaryota; kingdom Metazoa; phylum Chordata; class Mammalia; order Eulipotyphla; family Soricidae; genus Crocidura; species Crocidura indochinensis. The sequence continues at coordinate 22,711 of PVKC010003883.1, forward strand.
TAGAAGAGTTAGTGACAAAGGTTGTAAAATGAATTTATGAAACCATATCGGCAACAGTGCTGTAAATTACAGCAAAAACAAACGCAATTAAAAATAAACTTTTGGGGCAGGAGAGGTGGCACTAGAGGTAAGGTGTCTGCTTTGCAAGCACTAGCCAAGGAAGGACCTCTATTTGATCCCTCAGCATCCCATATGGTCCCCCCAAGCCAGGGGCAATTTCTGAACACTTAGCCAGGAGTAACCAGTAAGCCCTGAGCATCAAACGGGTGTGCCCCCCCACCCCCGAAGTAGAACTTTTATAGACCAAAATGCTGCTAGAGGGGCCTTAGAGATAGCATGGAGGTAAGGCGTTTGCCTTTCATGCAGAAGGACGATGGTTCAAATTCCGGCATCCCGTATGGTTCCCTGAGCCTGCCAGGAGCCATTTCTGAATGTGGAGCCAGAAGTAGCCCCTGAGCACTGTCGGTTGTTACCCAAACAACAACAACAACAAAAAAGTGCTGCTAGAGGAAAAGTGTGTTGGGGAAGAATTGATAGAAGGAAGCAGACACTAAAAAGAGGTCAGTGCTGAAACAATATTCCTGACATCCAGTCATGAATAACTTTGGAATATTATGATGATTAAATTTTTAAATACACAAATTAATAAAATTCCATCAAAAATCAAATCTAGTATATTATTCCAAAGCAGATACTGTATTATAAATGTTCTTGGTATATTTTGAGTATGCTATGTTTAATTTTTAGTTTTTGTTTGGGTTCCTGACCCAGTAGTACTAGTTCTTACTCCTGACTATGGGCTTAGGCATCACTCTTGGCAGGTCTTGAAAGAAAATATGGGGTAATGGAGAGCAAGTCAACTATAAAAAAAAGTATAAGAGAAAATGCCATATCTACTGTACTAACTATATCTCTGTTCCAAATAATTCAAAATGTAACAAATACACTTGTTTTCTACAATGCTTCAACATTAACCACATTATATTGAGTCTTATAACTGAAATGTGAATTTATTGGCATGAAAAAGATGGTCTTATTCACATTGTTCTACTCCAAAACATATTGTATCTTAAATAGACATAAATTTTACTTACCTTTTAATTAAATTAGTACAATGTTAGAGTACTAACAAAAAAAGAATTGAAAATACCGATGTGTATTCAAATACTTTTAATGAAGTCATAGTAGATCAAAGATTGACTTGATATTTATTTATTTGTTTGTTTACTTATTAGTTTTAGGAGCCACAATTAATGGAGGTCAGGTATTCCTCCTGATTCTATTCCTATGAATCACTCCTGACTGCTTTTGACCCTACCAGGGATCAAACTTATCTATCATTTTACAAGGTAAGTGTCTTGTATTTGATAGTATCACAACTTCTCTTGACTTTGTATCACACACAAAGCAATGTCTCTGTATAATAGATATGAATCTTTAGCTCTCACATGAAATTCTGTTGTCCATTCTTCACACTTCTTGCAAATTTGTCTTTTCAAACAGAAATCTGTTTTTGTTAATATAAAGACATTTAATATCATAGGAGCTCCATGGAATTGTCATATTTGGTTCTCTTTTTTTGCCTTAAACATACTTCCTTCACCAGTTTAACTATCATATAAAATAGTGTTTTGAATATGACTGTTATAACTAAGTTGTAATCTCAGCTTAAAGTACACTATATTTTATATACCACAGACCTAAAATGTACTGAAAAGTTCATTAAAATTCTCTAGTTTTTGAGTGCTCAACAATTATAGTCAGAATTTAAATAGCTATTTCCTTAATATATTGTTTCTTGATATGTTCCCAAATTAATTCTTAAAATAGCTAAATAAATCAATATTACTTAATTATAGGTACTAGATATTGTAACTGCAAAATTCTATTTTTGTTTTTGTTTTGTATTTTTTCGGATTGCAGTGGCCCTCCTGGGTTACTCCTGGACTGCACACAGGAATTACTCTTGGTAGTGTTAAGGGAAAGCATATAGGATACCACGGATTGAAATCTGCCTTGCAGCATGCAAAGCCAAAGCCCTCCCCTTTGTCCACTGGCTCCTGAACCTAAAATCTTTTTATCTATTAAATATTTTCAAAAAAGAAAAATACATAAACAAGAGCAATATCAGATTCGCTCTCTCTTTGACTGCACAGAGGAAAATTTTAATGGATAAATGAAATAGGATGAAATGGATTAAATAGGTTGAAAATAATCCTTTCTGCAAAAACTCCAATCTTCTTTCTAAAAGAAGGCTCTGTGGCAGTCATAGAAAAGGGCATAGCTGATAACTCAATGGCCTAGAACACTGCCAACATATAAGAAATTATTCAAATGAGAGACAGAAGAAGAGAGCAGAATGGGTTGAGAACATGCTTTGCATGAAAGCCCGTTCAATTTCTGGCATCAGATTTTATGCTAAGAACTTCCAGAATGACCCCTAGCACTAAATTTCACCAGGTATGGCCCAAAAGGTCAAATAGATTATTAAAATGGGTTAACTATTTTATGATTATGCATAGAATTAATACATGGTATTATGCCTCTAAAGAAAAAGGAAATGCACAGATCTAAAAAGCAAGTACTGAAGCAAAGACATTTTCTTTTTTAAATTATTATGTTTAATTAATTATATATATTTTTGATGAATTGTAGGGTCCTACTTGGCAGTGCTGTCAAGCAAATCAGTAATGGGATCAAACCAAAGACATTACACTTAGAAGACATGTGCTTTACAGACTTCTCTGTCCAACTTGTCGATCTTTTATTAAATGATATTTTACTGTAACATGTTTCCAGAATATATAATTAAAAATGATATAATGCTATTTTTTTCTGAAAGGTCAGTTTAATACTTCACCATACATTAGTCATTATTTAGCCAACTTTCCTCCTTTCTCTTAAATACTAACTTAGATTATAATATAATTTTTGTATTTCATTTTCTATTTTTAAATAAACAACCTCTATAACTGAAAACATACATATTTTAATTCACCATTGCACTTATTTCACCAAGTATAATGTATGTTATATTATCTATGGCATCATTTTTTAAATATCTAAATAGTACTTTATTGTGTATATAACTTCATATTTTATCCATTTTTCAATCTATAGTCAGTAATTTACTAGTTCTTGATTTTTGTAAATAAAATGTAATAAACATGACAATGCACATTTTCTTGAATTTAATATTTTGTATATTTCATTTATCACTTAATTCAGATAAATGGATTATATTTTTTAAATATCTAGAAAATCTCTGGATTTTTTTCTATAATGACTTGCAGCATGTTATAAACCCAATAAAATGTGTAAGTGTTCTGACAAGGAAATTTTAAGCAATGCCATGAGTAAGGACTTCCTATGAATTTAAGAAAGATCAGATATTCCATGTTTAACCAGCACAAATGAATAAAAGAAGAAGACATTGAGTGACTGCACATTAGTTTTAATTTGTAGAACTAAAGAATACAGTTTTTAAAAAATGAACAGGAAAATAATTTCCACAAATTAAAATGGAAAATATAAACTAAAGACTTTTAATACTAAGGTGATGAAGAGCTAATAATTTTTTTTTCAAATATGAATTGACATAATTAACCATGTTACAGAATTTAACTCAAGGGGTGGTTCATATTCCAATGTGACATTTGCAAAGTTTTAATGTGTATTTCTTAGAGAAGAATAATTAAACTTTGAATAAAGTGTTTCCAAATTAAGGCAAATAATCAAACATAAAGGACCATGATAAAAAAGAAGAAAGTATTATGACATAGGTTTTATCTGTAAAGATAAATGATCGTTTTACTAGTTGTATCAGAAATATATATTAAGCAAAAATAATAGTATATTTCATCATATTTACAAGTGACATTTATATTAACACAGGTTCTGTTATTTTTTATCTTGAAACTTTTATCTCATTTAAGGTATAATATTATTTCTTACTATTACCAACCACAATTTATCTTATGTTATTATGACAGACTGTTATTAGTAAAAGCTTTCACTTATTCATTTCACATTACCAGATGATAATGCAAGCCAAAAAGCAATAAAATCTTTCAGAAATTTCAGAATCAATAATGGCATATATATTCTAGCATGTTAATAAAAATTTTATGGCCTAGTATAAGAGTATCTGTGACCTACTTGTTTGTAGCACCACTAAATAGGTTCAGTAACGTTATATACCTTTTGATATTTTATTTATTGTCTTAAATGTGGATTGGATATCACATAGACATTTTTCTTTAAAGAAACTGCACAGCATAATTGACATAACGTATAACACATTTTTCAAGATGACAGAAGCAAAATTATTAAAATAGAAAGAAAATAGAAAGAATAACTAAAAATAAAATGGAAGAAAAAGTTCATTAAAAGTATATATGTGAAAATTATTGTATCTTCAATAAGGTCATGAATACAATAGCAGAGGTTTAGTACACTCTAATTTTTTTAAATATAAGAGACTAAAAATGGAATAAAATATGTGTGTGGAAATTGTTGATGTTTGCATAGGCCCAACAAAATATACAAGTAATAAGAAGAAAAAACTTTTGGCCTAAGAACAGGGAGACCTTACCTATGAAGTATTCTGGCATAAGACCAACTCCAGGCTACATTCATCCTAGGTTGGTCAACCCCAAAGTCTTTCTCTGTGGTCCCAGTAAAAGCTCTTCACAATCACAGTTGTTGCTGTTAGGCTTCTATAGTTATAGTGTGGTTTCTGCACAGATTCTACTTTGAAGTATCTTCTGGTAAGATACTTTGAGTATCTTCTGGTTTCATCTCAACATTAGGTAGAAATGCTGAGAACCCTGCCCTGAAAGCTGGTTGTTATTGTTGCCAAGTTGTCAGGGTGTCATATGAATCTACTCTGGAGTAAGTCAATGCCAGGGAAGCAGTAGAGTTTTCCCTGATAGAAGTCCAATTCCTGGTGCTAGTGCAGAATACTGTGCCTTTTTTCTGTAGATGGTATCTATGATTCAGAGATGAATGAACACTGTCCTTTCTCACATAAACTTATCAACTTTGTTAAAATCCAATGAGCTAATTTACAGACAAATATCTTTATTCAAATTTAATATCAAGTGAGTAATAACAAGTAGAATAAATAAAGGATATACTAAAATAAAAGCAGGAAATTTATAGTTGTCTTTATACTCATGGTTAAACTTACTGTCTTCCTTAAATTGATATGGTTTACGTGTAGCCTATTCCTACAAGAATATCACTCTGATGTGTGGGGCCTGGGAGATAGCATGGAGGTAAGGCATTTGCCTTTCATGCAAAAGGTTATCGGTTAGAATCCCCGTGCCCCATATGGTGCCCTGTGCCTTCCAGGAGCAATTTCTGAGCATGGAGCCAGAAGTAACCCCTGAGCACTGCCGGGTGTGACCCAAAAACCAAAAAAAATTTTTTTATTGGAATAATCTTATAACTTTATTGATGGTGAAGTATTATAAGTGTTTGCATCAACATTGTAAGCATCAATAGCATTATAATAATATAATCATCGTAATTAATGTAAAGCGTTACCTATCATTTGAATAAAAGCAATTCATTTTTACAGGACAATAGACAAAAAATTACTAGAATTCTATTCCTTTCAAAGAGTTATTAAACTCTTTATGATAAAAAAACTTTGGAAATTTGAGAAAGGAATGAGTAAGATATACCTTTATATCTAATGATTTTCATTTAGAACTTGCAAATCCATTCCTCAGGTAAATAGGAATACATGTAAGAGTATTTCAGAATCTTCTTTTTGCATTTGACTTAAGCTGTTTATAATTAAAATATCTTTGAAAATTTGATAAATAAATGAGTTAGATATATGTTTATATCTAATGATTTTTACTCAGAACTAGCAAATCCATTCCTTGTGTAAATTAGAATACATACAACAGTATATCATTACTTACTTTTTTACATTTGACTTAAAATATGATTGGCATTTGTTTTCTAAAACAAAAATCGTCGAGTAGCCTTTTCAAATGCAGATAATTTCCTTTCATAATATCAAAAACTTAAGTCAAATGACATAGTTAAAATTAATCTTTTTGCTGTTATCTAAACTTATTTTACCAAATTAAAATCTGTTAATTAATTTGACAAATTAAAATTTTCAATTAGGGGCCCGGGAGATAGCATGGAGGTAAGGCGTTTACCTTTCATGCAAAAGGCCATCAGTTTGAATCCCGGTGCCCCATATGGTCCCCTGTGCCTGCCAGGAGCAATTTCTGAGCATGGAGCCAGGAGTAACCCCTGAGCACTGCCGGGTGTGACCCAAAACCAAAACAAAGAAACAAAAAAAAATTTTCAATTAATTTTAATGAATTAAAACTTACTTCGATAATTTTTCTGAGCTTAGTAGAACAAATTACATGAGTGAAAATACATGATTAAGATAATTTGGATTCACCATTAAATAACAAAGGATCCTAAATTCAATAACTCTGTCTCAAAAAAAAACTTAGAATGAGATATGGATCACTGAAAACCACATGCTGATTTATTGAAATATGAACCCACATACAGTCTAATTATTATCTGGATTATATATATTATATATATTATATGTATTTAATTGTTCATATTTATATTGAATAAAAAATAGATACATGCTTATGGTGTCTGGGTGCACAAGGTGTTTATTTATGCTGTAATAAATTCCTAAAACAGTGAATTCAACATTATTTGTTTTCTATTCTTAACTCGTGATCAAAATATGTTTGATTTTCTAAATCAGAATGTTGCCAGAACTGTAATACTTCTAGGCTTTCTAAGAAAGAATGCATTCTTTATTTTTGAATAATTTTATTATTTAAACACCAGAGGTACAGAAATTTTCATAGTTATATTTTCAGTCATAGAATGTACACTGCCTTTTATGAGTGTAACTTTATGGCTACCAGTGTCCTTCTTTCTCTTTCCTCCCACCCCCTGCCTGTTTTTTGGACAGACTTTCTGCTTCTTTCTCTATCATTATCATGGTAGTTGTCAGTGCAGTTAGTGCTCTAACTCCATGCACTGCTCTGTGTGGCAAGCTTTATGTCATGGGCTGGTCCTCCTGGTTCTCATCTCTATTATTTCTGCATAATATTATCATGCTGCCTTTTATTTATCTTATATACCACAGATGAATGAGACTATTCTGTCTATTCCTCTTCCTCTGACTCATTTCATTCAGCATAATAGTCTCCATATCCACCCATGTATAGGCAATCATCCTAATGACTACGTAGTAGTCCATTGTGTAGATATAGTAAGGTCTGTTTAGTCATTCATTTATTGTTAGACACCTGGATTGTTCACAGATTCTGGCTATTGTAAATAATGCTGCGAAGTTCTGGTGTGGATGCGGGGAGAAAGGAACTCTCATTTACTGAAAGTGCGAACTCATTCTAGTCCAATTTATCTGGAAAGTAAGTGGGATATTCTTCAAAAAATGGGAAATTGAACTCCCATATGATACAGTAATAACACTCCTAATGATATACTTTTTGATTTTGGGCCACACCTGGTGACGCTCAAGGGTTACTCCTGGCTATTAACTCAGAAATCACTTCTGTCATGGTGGAACATATGGGATGCCAGGGGATCAAACTGTGGTCTGTCCTGGGTCAGCTGCGTGCAAGGCAAAAGCCCTACCGCTAAGTCATTGTTCCTGCTCAATTTCAGCCTGTTTTTGTTCTTTGACTTTTGACTCCTCTCCCTAATTTTTACAAGGTACTTTATGATTACATGAGACCCATTTAAATGATCTAGAGTAATCTTCCCAACTTAAATTTCTTAAATTTCTATATGTCAATTTTGCCATTAAAACTAACATATGCATAGTGGCTGTGTTTAGAATGTGAATATATTTAACAGATTCATATTCTGTGTACTGTTTGACTAAACTTATACTCATGATTGACTGAGTTTTCATATATCAATATATAACTACTAGTTTTGTCAATACTACTCGGCTTGTACCTAGTCTTGGTCAGTACTGATTTAATAATAAAATATTTATGGCTTAAAGTGCATCTGCATAAATTCATCAAAATGTGTCATTATGCTACATCTATGGTGAGATTTCCATAAAATATTAGCTGAATCCCCAATAATCCTGTGGATATGGGTTGCAGAAAGGGAAGGGGGAAGGGGGGAGGACAGATTTGGTAGTGGGTATTCCCATGATTCAATGTTATTATGTACCTAAAATACTAATGTGAAAGATATGTAAGCCACTATGATCAAAATTTAAAAAAAGAAATTAACTGTAAACCTGGAAAAAATATTAGCTGAATCCTTAGTCATTAGAAATATTTCTCTAAGTATAAAAATAGAAAAGAGCCATAGTTAAGTTCATTCTTAAATAAAAGTTTTGCAAAAAATATTGAGTATAATGGCTATTCAATGATTTCTTTGATATGTACTTTTAATTGAAGTATGTTTTGGAAAGGTAAAGTACATATTGTATATAAAGAACAATGAAACATAAATGGACTGGATTCTTGAATAATATTTTACAAAATATTTTACCATTTCAAATACTATATAATATATATATGTTTATACTATATAACATATATACTATATATACATATATACTATATAACATATATATGTTTAATAATTGAATAACAGAATATTTCCAACCTGAATGATGAATGTGTTATCTGAACTCATTAAATTTCAAAATTTCATAAATGTTTCATAATTTCAATGATAATTACTGGCTTTCATTCTCTCCTCTCTCAAGTAAAAGGGTACTATAAATCTACTTTAATAGCAAATTGCTCCACCATATTCTTTTGTGACAAATTTTAAGAACTATAATTATATGACTAGTATTATTGATTTATGATACATAGGTTTTCTTTTTTAATTGAATCTATAATTTCAAACATGGACCATATTTTTTGATTCTCTGCTATGCCAAATTTAATGGTTTATAAGATTTAAATAGAGGCCTGCCATTTCACTCTCTTTAATTCTTTACTGAAATATTATAATAAATATAATTAGTGAAGTTTAAAATATTATAATCTACCATATGTCTGCCATAGAGCAGGCATGGGAGAGGATAGAAGGGAGGGAAGATGGAAAGAGGAACATTGGTGGCAGGAAATATTTTCTAATGAAGGGATGGTTTGTAATTAAAACTCAATCGCAAACAACTTTGTGCCTATGTCTGTAATGCTTATTAATTTATGAATATTATTTAAAAGAATATAAATTAATGTGTAAAGTTTGTATTGACCCACAAGTCCAAAACCAACAGGAAAGAAGCAATTTGATAGTTTAGTCATATACTGACTATTTTTATTTTAATGATGGTATAAAACTTGGCATTACTTAAGTTTTTGGAGGCACACAATGACATCATTCATATGACACAAAATTTTAAATATATGCAAGGAAAGTATTTAATGAAAGAAATTAAATTATTCATATATATATTTCATAATCATAAACATTAAAGAAAAACACATATTGTAATTTTGCCTGAATTTTTAATATATTTTGAATGGCAAATAGAATTATGTGGTGGAGAGAGAGTAACAGTTAAGGCACTATCTTGCATGAAGCTGAGTTGGGTTCTAGTCCATGGCCCTCTGTTATTCCCTTATTCATTGTGCTATCAGCAACTACCTCAAAACACAGAGACTGGTGTAATCACTGAGCACTTCCATTTGTGTTCCCCCAAAAAACTAATAAAAGTTATTGTGGGACCCGGGAGATAGCATGGAGGTAAGGCGTTTGCCTTTCATACAAAAGGTCATTGGTTCAAATCCCGGTGCCCCTTATGGTCCCCCGTGCCTGCCAGGAGCAATTTCTGAGCAAGGAGCCAGGAGTAACCCCTGAGCACTGTTGGGTGTGACCCAAACCAAAACAAAAAAAAAATTATTGTGAAATAGCTCTACTAAGAAAATGTCAGGTAAACAGTAAAATCTCTGAGATTAAAATGTGCATTTTTTCATTTTTGTTGTTGTTCTTCTTTGTTTGGTTTTGAATCAGATCCGGTGACGCTCAAGGGTTACTTCTAGATATGTACTCAGAAATCGCTCCTGTCTTGGGGGACCATGTGGGACAGGGGATCAAACCCAGATCCATCCTGGGGTCAGCCACTTGCAAGGCAAATGCTCTACTGTTGCACCACCGCTCTGAGTCAGAAATGGCAAATTTTTCAATATTAGGTCGTATAATTTTAGAGTTTAACTGTTTTATCTTTTTCTTTCAGTTAAGTTAGTATTTAAAAGTTATATAGTTTATATCATAATTGATATAATTGTTTTAGAATGCTCACCATCACTAAATAAGTTTACATCTATGAACAGCTTTAGTAGATGATCTACAAATAAAAAAATTACTAGTGTGTCACATTAGGTGGTATATCTCAAGGGACAAAATAGTTTCATAATAAGCTAAAAAATATCCTTTTTCCTGAGCAGTTTGTAGTTTGAGTGGGAGAACATAAGCTTTTTTGACTGAGAACTCATGTTTAATTCCTGGCACTATTTACCCCACTGAAAAAGTAACAGTGTGAGTGATCCTCATAATAGTAATAAAAATATTACACCAGGGAATATAAAGCTTTGATCCAGAAATGAATAATATATTCACTGGGAAGCAATTAGTTATTTGGAGAAGGATACTACAGAAATTAGTTTAATCATAGTTGACTTAAAATGCATTTGGGGTCTAGTTATAGGAGACAATTTTAGTCTTCAACTTAGTATGAATAAAGTTTATAAAAGCAGTTCTCTACAAAGGGAATATCCTATACCAGACAAAAATAATGTAAATTATGTTTCCATTATTATCTATTTTATAAAGTGTGGCTTGAAGCAAAGTGACTACTAGTAGCATTTGCTGGGATATTAGCCATGGGATATTGGCAGAACACCCAATACAGAGAATAGTTCATTCAGTACAATTGATGTAGTATTGTGAAGATTTTGTTTAAGTTAAATTAAGCCCCATTTTTCTGGAAGAAGAGATTTCATTGTAAAATGGTGTATTCTTGCAATATTTCTAAGTCCTGTAACAGAAGAATTGCATTATTATTATATAAGCATAATAGAACAGAACAGTATTTTTTCTATTTGCTAGTGACTAAAACATTACATGCTATTTTCTTTCAATTGATGATTTTTCCCTTCATTTTTCTGTGCTTTCATTCCCTTTCCTTTCTTCCTATTTTCGTACCCAGCCTCCCTCCCTCCCTCCCTCCCTCTCTCCCTTCCTTCCTTCCATCAATTTTTTCATGCTTTATTCACTTCTCTCTACCTGCCCTTCTTCTATCTTCTTTTATTCTTACTGTTCTTTTCACCTTTTTTCTCCTTTTTGTTAATAGGTTTCTTTAAAGATTTGTTCAATATAGTAGATATAATATAAAGGCAAATATTATAAATCCAATTTATTTATTTTAGGTTTCTTTTTTATATAATTTTCTTTAAGCACCATGGTTACAAACATGTTTGTAAGTGAGTTTCAGCCATAAGATGCTCACCAGTGCAACTTTCCTTCAAATGTAATTAAATATAGAAACAGTAATTTTAAGACAATAAAATTATAAGGAATTTAATTCATAATTTTAAAGCTATATTGCATCATGTTCATGTCATTTCTGCTGCAGTTACAATAATGGAAAGATTGTGATCTATATTGCTTGATTATATAAAATTTAGAATGATAGTAAGTCCAAGATACATAACTGTCAATGATTGCAAACTGCACACTCATATCAGTGGTCCACATCTTGACAGAAGAATGCACCATATAAAGCTTATAAAGCTCACATATTGCAAATATCTACATAAGAATGCACTAAACAAATCTCTCATATAAAGATCATAATTGCAGGAGCAATTAATAGTCTTAGTAAAAACCAAAAAACAAAGCTAGTAAAGCATTCGAGTATGAGATTTCACTATAATTTTAATTTTATTTTGACAAAATGACAATATAGTAAATATATTTTATTATCTGTATACTTAAAGCAGTATAAGAACAAATGATATGAAAAAGTAGACATATGTACATTTAAAAGTACCTAAAATAAGGTATCAATATATTATTCAGAATAATGTGTGCAATAAAGAAAAATGTAATTATGCTTCAGATTATCAAATGAGTAGATCACAAATAAATATGCATGTTTAATTGCCACTCCACATTGGTTAATGGAGGTGTTTTTTTATAACTGGAACCCAACTACAACCATGTTTATGATTATGGTGCTTAAAGAAAGATATTATCTGAGAAAAAATTAAAAAAATAAATTTGTATCTTTCTCCCTCAAAATAATTACAGCTCTCATATATAATATATTGTATGGTTTATTTAAAATTTTGATCAGATATCTAATAATATCTATCATATACTTAATTCAATAGAATGAAAGGTTCTATTAGTTCTGTTCAATAAAAGTTAAGCAAAGAAACAACTATTTTACATCTTTTCATCAAAAAGCAATTATTTGATAGTGGGCCAAATACAGAAAAAATAATTTTTTTCAGATATAAGTGTTAATGTATTTTAGTTATCTTAGATTATAATAATTTGATGCTTAATTCTCAAATTACAGTGAATAATTTAAAAGTAAATATCATTTATGGCTTTCTTATCTTCATTTATTATTAGGCTTTACATTTTTTTTTTAGTCACACCAGGTGATGCTCAGGGGTTACTCCTGACTAAGCACTCAGAAATCTCTCCTGACCTAGGGAACCATATGGGCAACGGGGGATCGAACCACGGTCCATCCTAGGCTAGTGAGCACAAGGCAATAGCCTTACTTCTTGTGTCACCTTTACAGCATTGGCTTTAATTATTTTTATTTTCACTGAGATTTCAACAAAACAACCAGTTCTCAACATTCGGTGCCTATTTAAAAGGGCATCCCTGAAAGTCTAAAAATTATTATTATTATTTTGATTTTTTGGTTTTTGGGTCACACCCAGCAGCGCTCAGGGGTTACTCCTGACTCCATGCTCAGAAATTGCTCCTGGCAGGCACGGGGGACCTATATGGGGCACCGGGATTTGAACCGATGACCTTTTGCATGAAAGGCAAACGCCTTACCTTCATGCTATCTCCCGGGTCCCTAAAAATTATTAATAGCCATGATATGGATACATTAAAAGGTAAAAAAATAGAAAACTAAAGATCTAATTAGTTATCATTATTTTATTAAAAAGGGTTATCAATAAAATACAAATGTGTTCAGTTATATAGAATAGATGCATATAATTAAACTCAAATAATACTTATTTGTACAATATTTTATATATTGATCAATATTCAATGTAGGATTTTGAAAATATCTTTTTGTTTTGAAATGCTACATGTTTTAATTATTTTATTTTATTCTCCAAATACGACTTAATTTATTTTGTATTTGGTTTATGTCTTTTTTGATAGAAATCCTAGTTATGCTCAAAGATGATACCTCACTAAATAAACTTGTGTGGCTCTTTGCAGTGCCCAGGAAACCATGTGGTATAAGGTCTGAACCTGTACCTCTTTCTTATCAATTACATACTTCTTCTACCCATTGATCTCCATGAATTTCTAAAAACTGATCAAAAATTTATAATATTTTCTTAAAGCACCATTTCTAAAACAGCATATTAAATATCAATATAATCTCAATAATGAATTATATGAAACTACATTCACCAGATGTATTGTTATATCATATAATAAATGCAAAAGTGTTAATGTTTATTTCATGCATTAGAACACACTGAAAACAAATTATTAGAATATGAAATCAATTTATGCTTCTTGTTGTATATTTTTATTTATTCACCTTGATCTGCCTTTGCTCTGTGAATTTTTGGAACTAAAATTACGGAGTGTTTGCAAAGAAAATAATAAACATTTGAGCAAAAACAAAATAGCTCTTGAGTAAAAAACTGCTTCCTTGAAAATGTTATATCAATCACTCCTAAAATATTCAGATACTGCTGTTAATATATATCTTTAGATTCATATGACAATTCAAAAAAATATTAATGACATATTTGTTAAAATATGATTTTCTACATGGTGGATTATTGTTTTTAATTTGCTATTTTAAACCATTTTTGCTGAATATTCATAGCCTTATTCAAACTATGTTTATCATAGTTCATTATATGCATGGAAAACTATTATATTTAATTAAAAGTATTTTCAAGAAAAATGGAATAGAGTCAGGGGCCAGAATGACTGTGCAGTGTTAGGGCCTTTGCCTTGCACGCAGCTGATCTAGGATGAACCTGGGTTCTATACCCAGAGTTCCAATAGTCCCCTGAGTCAAGAGCGATTTCTGAACGCAGAGCCACAAGTAACTCCTGAGCGTCATTGGGTGGGGCTCATAAATCAAAAAGCAGAAAACAAAACAAAACAAAAAAAGAAGACAAAGGATAGTCACACTCATTTAAAAAATGAGGATTAGGGGGCCAGGCGGTTGCGCTAAAGGTAAGGTGCCTGCCTTGCCTGCGCTAGCCTTGGGCGGACTGCAGTTCGATCTCCCAATGCCCCATATGGTCCCCCAAGCCAGGAGGGACTTCTGAGCGCACAGCCAGGAGTAACCCCGGAGCGTCACTGGGTGTGGCTCAAAAACCAAACAAAAAAAATTAAAAAAAAATGAGGATTAATACATTGATACATGTAAGATAATACATGTAAGATAATTTTCATGAATGAAACTGTGCATTCATAAAATTGCTTTAAAAA